>JARJDW010001115.1:0-95403 GCA_030264715.1 Adinopsis sp. GC000173
GGAAATGTGATTTCTTCACCTCATTTATTCGCGACACTCCGCGCAAGCGCGTCGTGTCGCAAATCCATTCGTGAAGAAATCACCTATTTCCTAACCTTGTTATCAAAATTACTATTTATTTAAGTTGAGCTGAGTGAAAATAGTGCGTGTTTGATCAAAAATTTTCAGATTTATATATTTCATTTAGCTAGAAGAATTGCTAAAGAAAAAAGTTTTGATGTAAACACAATTTTGCGCGTCTTTCGTTACATTTAAATATATTATACAGTATTTTTCACATTTTTTTGCGTTCACTATGTCAACAAATCGAAAAAACAATCAATTCCAGCGTCACGTTGGATATTCTGACATGATTGTTTATAAAAAAATTCGTTTTTATTTGATTTGGGTTTGTGTATCAGTGAGTGAAAGTATAGTGAGTGTTTGGTCACAAATCAATTGTATCAATTTAGGATATTTAAGTAAATGTTTGAGCTATAATAAATTTGTTATAGAGATTTGGTGATTTATGTGAAATTGTATGTGGGGATGTAGTAATTGGATAAAGTTTTAATTAAAAAGAAATGAATGGTGGAGTGGTTGAGGCAATATTAAGCATAACTTTGCGTAATATTCGTTTCCTTTAACGATTTTCGGCATTCTCGTAATTTATTGAAAAAGATGGAATGTATTCGAAACTATGGAAACTTCCTTAAACTGAAAAATAGTTGCTGGTGTATATGTACGTATGTATAGCAATATATACCAGTACCAGTAGTAAATAGATGCATAGTTTTATTTCCTCATTCGGAAAAATAAACGATTTTCTTCTCACTTGAAATTGAAAACTAAAACTGTATATTTAATGAACACTGATTGAAGTTTTTTCTTGCTGGGCAGCAAGAGCAGCAGCTGTTTCTTAGATAATCAATATGTGAGTGGATTTTTGTTTCTAGTTTCGAGATTGATTTGAAACATTCATTCCGCTCGTTTCTCGTTTTTAAAATCGAACAACAAAAAGCGCATAAATTCGGGCGGCAAACACATTAAAATTGTCATTGTCATGAAAATGTGTTCAACTTGATGCCAAAATATACGAAAAAATAAAATATATAAGAAATAACTCAACCGCAATTTTCTATTTTCAATGCTAAACCATTAATAGTTATAAATGTGGTTGTAAATCTCATTTTTTTAACTTTACTGCGCGGAAAGCTTGCTAATAATGAAAGAAATGATCAGAAAAAAAGGAGAAACTTTTCTCAGCGCTACATTTTTATAGAAAAATAATGTGATTTTTTTCTTCTCTTTGATTGTTGGTATTATTAGTCAATTTTTTATCAATAAATTGGGAATGGAAGCGTAATAACCTGAATGATTTTTTTATTGCCAGCTTTCCGTTTGATAAATTTTTAATAAATAAACGCTTTTTGTTGTAATGAAATTAAGCAATTTGCCATTCTCTTCATTCATAATTAATCGAAAGCAATATATTAAATTTTTTCACATTACATATTTATTTACCATACTTTTTTATCTAATTATTATTTGCTCGAGATGGAATTGAACAATTTATATAATGCATCGGCTCATTTTCGACGACGCAAATTATATTTACTTGTTGTTTGCGCATTCTGAATATTTTATCGGCGCATTAAAAAATAAATGTTGATTAAGTTTGATCATCACTTATTGATTGATCAAAATGATAATTATCGAAATTTTATTGTTCAAGTTGTTTGAATTGTGTATGGTAGTTTAGGAGTTTTAATAGCTGTAATAATTTCTATCAATAAGTTATTGTTGGTGGGAACATAATGTTCGCCAGAAAACAAATAATCAAGCGATTGAAATACCAAAATGGGAGCAAAAACTAATTGATATTATATTAATATCCAGCCAAAAAACATGCGCCAAAGTTATTGCATTCTCCAACATATAATAAAGGGTAATTTTCGGTGCATTTGCTGCAAACTTTATATGTGTACGAGTATATTAAAAAAAATCTTGCTCGAATAATTATTATATAATCGATAATTTATACAATGTTTAATTTTTGAGTGCACGTTTTTTGTGTTATATGCGTATTGTTGAAATATAGGATTATTACAGGGCGCTGGATAATAAATCAAACGTATTGCCGTATAAAATTTTATTTAATTGTTATCTCTAAGAAAATTAACCAATTTATAGCCTACTTTACATTTCGTTTATTTGCGCATTTTTACGATACGTACTAAAAGGCATTAATATAATCTGGTAATTTAGAATAATTCTACGTTTTTCCATTAAACATATAAATAGAATTCATTCAATGAATGACGCACATAAAGTTTTTAGAACTAAGGAATGGTACTTTATGATGAATTACGCAGCCACCATTACAATAAACGAAATCGTAAATAACAGAATAAATCATAAACTTTATTATTAGTAAAGTTTATTTCAAACTGGTCATACACTATCAGTTGCCGATCGCAAATTTCAAATTATAAATAAGCGTGCACTTCTCAGTCAAATTTATTCAAATCTTTTGCTAAAATTCACGACCAAAAATGCTGCGGTGGGGGGTAAAACTTCAAAGACTTTTTTCTCGGGACGTCAACTTTATTTTCGATAACACTCCAAAAGTCTTCAAAAGAATATAAGTTTAGGTTTTTCTTGTAAAGGTTGGTGATACCAAAAAATCCACAGATATAGTAAAGCGATCAATAGCACAATTACATATTTCCTACGTCTGAATATAATAATAGATATTCTCTCATTAATAAATTATGTTTGTTAAGAAAAAACTAAACTATGACATCTAAAAATACCAAATGACATAAAATATTCACGTCATCAAAATAAAGTTGATATTTAACAATCATCAGGAGTATGTACCTACGCGACAATTTTTATTTTCATCGTACAGTTACGTAATTTATTAAAATAATATAAAAATAATATTGACTAAGTATTTAACCAGAAATTTTATTAAAATAAGAGCCTTATGAGGGAATGCAATACCATGCATTCTCACTTTTCAAATTTAGCTTTTTTTACCGAATTTGCAACTTTAAACACCGCATCATGCTTAATTATTATTGTTTTTTTATCGTCTGTTTTTCTGGCAACAATTCCGAGTGTCCGAATGATGCTAACTACAAATGAACTCATTGATGGCAGGCTAGAGCGTTTCAATACTTCTGAATGCATAGTACTTCGTGTATTTAATAAAGTCAATTTTATTTTCGATAACTCTCCAAAAGTCTTCAAAAGAATATAATTTAAGTTTTTCTTGTAAAGCACAATAGCACAATTACATATTTACTAACTCGCATAATAATAGATATTCTCTCATCAATAAATTATGTTTGGTAAAAAAAAAAACTAAACTATGACATCTAAAAATACCAAGTGACATGAAATATTCACATCATCGAAATAAAGTTGATATTTAACAATCATCAGGAGTATGTAATATCTACGTAACAATTTTTATTTTCATCGTACATTTACATAGTTTATTAAAATTTATTTCAATTTCATTGAATAATTTAGAGTAAAAACGATAATATATTTTTAATGGTCGAGCGACATACTTTACGATTTTTGGTGTAATAAAGTATTCCTGGTGGTTTAGGGCAAGGTGGTCGCAGAGGACCTAAAAATGTGCCCTAAGTGCCGGGTTAACCCATGTTAGCAACCCTCCGACATCTAATCTATTCTTTATATAAAAAATCGAACTAATTGCAATTCAACAAATAAATGTTAAGTAGTAATATGTGAATTTTTCATGGAATTTGCCAAATAATCTATTTGCTATTCGAAAATATTTCTTGTCAATTAACGGATTTAAATAGGCAGCTGAAACCAATTTATTTTGCGAAAGGTCTAAGCTGAATAAGCAAAATCTTAGTTTGCTTATAGGATGGATCTGTTTTTGCGAGGCGCTTTTACCATTTTTAAGACTCGCGCTTCTCTGTTCTTTCATTGCATTTTAAAAGGTAAACAAACGCAGCAGCGGCAGCGGCAGTAGCAACAGCAGTGCAAAAAAGGAGCAATTAAACAATAAAATCATTTTAAAAACGTACTTTTTAATTAATGAAAACACCAAACACAAAACGTAAATTGCGAACGGCAAATTCTAATTAACACTCAACGAAATTGTCATTAATATTAAAATAAAATTAATTATGAATTCATTGCAAACAATACACTCTGAAAAAAAGAAGGAATGGAGTCAACAGCAATGCGCTTTTTTGCCGTACGTTCGCTTGATTGGAAGAGTAATGAAGTTGTTTGATAATGATCAGCGCTGAAGTAAATAATTGCGAAAGTCGAATGACAAAAAGGCGCAAAAGTTTTGTATTTCGGTTGTCGGTTCGGTGTGCGCGCGTCCTATATTTTGCATAACGTTGTTTGGCAATTGTGCGCTGCAAAAAAAGACAACAAACACACGATAGATATGGGAGAAAATTGCATGAGATAATACGAGAGTTGCAAGTTATAAATTATACTCGTTGGAGATACTAGAAAAAAAGGGTAGTTTTGTGATAATGACTGATAGTGAGGATACTTACAGAACTACGAGATAAACACGTCTCATTTAAAATACAGTTTTTCTCCATGTTTTCGTCTCGTTCGCTTTTTAGGAATAATTGCGCAAACAATTCAAATAATCTTACATTGCATTGCATTCTAGAGAAAAAAAAAATCTGCCAGATAACGCAAAACGTGATGAATTAAATAATAATTATTACAGTGCGCATCGCAGGCAATTACGTTGATGAAATTTATTTTTATGATACAACAAATGATGGATAATAAAAAAAACTGCTACAGCACTAATTAGTAATGTTATAAGCATATAGAAAAAATAATAATAATTTTTTCCTGTGTGTGTGGTGTGGTGCAACAAACTGGAACCGGATTTATTAGCGACCATTAATTAAATATGTTTTCGAGAAAATTTGTGCGAGTGAGAACGGACTGCCGGCGCCCTGCGTACTATATACAACCAAAAAGCCACAATTCTCGTTTCCTACTAATTTTATTAGAGCGTATTAAGACGAAAACGTACTGACCACCTAGTTAGGAAACAAATCTTTGGCGTTGCGTTCGTATATTTAATGAGCGTGTGTTTGTGCGTTTAATTCGTGTTTGCATTGTACATAAATTATACCAATCGTTTACGAAGCAACGTTTCCAACAAATAATTCTTAAATGTGTAGCGCGCAAACATTTTTATTTTATCTACGCGCATAGATATTATTAAATATGTTTTCCGACTTCCGCTCTATTTGTAATGATTGAAATTGTCCATATTTCCAGCAATATAAACAATTTATCAAGTTTTTTTTATACGCTAGTAGCCATAATTGCAGTTTATTTACTGTTTAAGCCATTTATATAATTTATGTTTTTTAAATTACTTTTAGAGCGATTTTATTTCGCAATTTATTCAAACTCGCTTTGGTAAAAAAAACTTTTTTGTAGCTTATTTAATAATGCGCCAACAAAATAAGCGTAATTAATTCGATCAAAACGCTAAATAACAGTGATTTAAGTCGGCAATGCGTTGTCGGTTGGATTTAAATTGAACATGTGGCTTTTGGTGTAAAATTAAATCGTTCGAAATAACAAACGTGTAATGTTGTTAGGGGTGCCATACAACACTATCACATCTATTATAGCCCCCTTAAAATCTTTGTAGAACAAGACATTGTCGGGCTCGGCGAAAGTATGGCAATAAAGAAAGAGGCATGGGCCTACAAATAACAGCTTTTATAACACTTTTCCCACCAAACGTTTATAGATCGTCTACCTTTTTTCGATGATTTATACAATTTTCTAGTTTTTAATCTGCCGATAAAAAATAGGAAAAACATTACAGTAACTTTGCCCATGCTGCTGTTGTTTCCCAATTACATTACATTGAAAATTTTATATTTGTCACAAAATATCTGCATAGCAAAAAATATAAATACAAATACAAACAACTGTTTTGTTTTGCTTGAACAACATTGTGCAACAGTGCGAATTAAATTGTATTTGTAAATAGAACAATGTGAAATGTATCAATTACAAATTTCATCTCCAAAAAAATGTATTGACAATTAAAATATTGAACAATAGTATAGTTACCTTGATGCACAACTATCATAGGAATTTATTTTAAGAGCATTTTTGCGAAAACTGATTTTTTATAATAATCGAACAATGTGAAATGTATCATTTATAAATTTGATCGTTAAAAAAATGTATAATCAATTAAAATATTAAACAATATTTACTACCTACGTTGATTTATATACAATTATTCAGGAATTTATTTTTAGGGCACTTTGCATTTTTTATAATAATAGAACGATGTGAAATGTATGAATTATATATTTCATCTCTAAAAAATATATAACCAATTAATAAACAATATTTACTACCTACGTTGATTTACATTTATTTCAAGGGCACTTTTGCGAAAATTGATTTTATATAATAATCGAACAATGTGAAATGTATCAATTATAAATTTCATTGCTAAAAAAATATACAACCAATTAAAATATTAAACAATATTTTCTACCTACGTTGATTTACACAAAACTATTTGAAATTTATTTAAAGGGCACTTCAATTATATATGTATTTCTCTAAAAAATTATATTGCCAATTAAAATATTGAACAATATATTAACTACCTACGTTTATGTGCAATTATTTTTAGGGCACTTTTGCGAAAATTGGTTTTTTATATACTTCTTTCCGTAAATTGTTATGTTGTTCTTAAGTAGGTATCTAATAAGCACCCACAACATTTTTTGCGCTACCGCTTTGAGAAAGGATAGAAAGCAGCACAGTCATTTCATGATCGTCGACCTATTACTGTTTTGTCCTCTAAAGTTGTATCATCCCATTTAAGGGCAAACCATTTCTGACATTGCCTTTCACTAATTGTTCCTGCGCTAAAAAGTTTGTTTAGATCACAAAATAACATAAGTGCACCACTTTCTATGCTTTCTCGCAGTGGTCGAGTATAATCTGTCGAGAAAGGCCTAAGTAATTGTGAAAAATAAACACTGATTTTATTTACTTCTTATTTGACGTAATACACTTGTCCAATGCAGTGTTTTGTATTTTTTGAGGAATAAAACAATATTACATGAGTTCGAGTATTCTAGTGATCGAATTACGACCCTGAAACATCATGAACATCATTACTGAATATTGTGATCCAGCAACCTCCATCCCTATCACGCAAATTTGTTTGTACTTGATGCGCAGCAGCTTTCAAGCTTCTGAGAAACACTACGTTGAAGATAGCGTTTACAATTTCTTTCTTGGAATGAAACAGGCTGAGATGCTTAATCTTCTTGCAAAGGGTTGCTCCGTCAGTGGGTTATTTCCTTAAAAAACATTTCTAAAAATGTCTCCCAGATTTTCATTACTTTAGTGAAAAATTTGACTTTGAACCTTTGTTCGATCTAAATAACTATACTGTCGATGCAATAAAAATAAATGTGCTGTGTGGTTTTTTCAACAGTCCGACTTTTATAGATGTTTAAGCAGTAATAGTAGCAAAAAGATCAAGTGATGCAAACGTCGAGAACTACCTTCAAAGTCACCCTAAATAACTCACTTTTCTTTTTTATTGAAGAGAAACTTACCTATCTAATTCTTAATTCATTTAATTTCTGCTAGATCCAAAAATGTTTTTGATGTTCCAAGTCCTTTGTTTAAAAATTAATCGTTAGAATAAATATTTCCTCAGTTTTTCAATTAGGATAAGAACTAGTTAATTTTCTTTGAATTCATATACAAAGCACTATGCGCATAGTATCTTGGAAAAATTACATTTTCATACAAAGAGAATAATCGTTATTAAGACGTTTAACATTTAACGTGATTATTAATTCAATAATGCAAACTTTTCCAGTAATTTACTTCGATAACTGCACACTTAGACCTTAATTTTTATTGAAATTGGAATCTTTTGATAGTGCAACGAGAGAAAAATTTGCCAAGTTAATTGTTTAATAAGCTTTTTGCCTTAAAGAGCACTTCAAACACATCCTCCAATTCGAACAAAATTGAAATTTAAGATGATGATGAAGTTCCTCTTTTTTATTTTTCCATCACGCTTTTAACGCGAGATTATTGATTTGAATAATAACGTTTTTGAAAAGCTTGTTTAGCGAGTGCTTGTTAACTTGCCGACGAAGAGGAAGAAATAACAGTGTCGACCGTAATTATTTCCACCTTGTATGAAAAATATATAAAAATAGCGCAGTGGCGTGATAATCGTCGCAATCATAAATTTATCCTTCATGTAGCTGTTATAATAATTTTTTTTCTACAACGAGAAATGTGTTGTGTTTTTGTGCGCTCGTTACATGCGCAGATGATTATAATTGTTGGTATCGTTTGAATTATTGCATTAGCGAAAAAAATTCGCATCAACTTACATCATTTTTCATTTTTTATGGCGATTTTACTCTTTTTACGACTATTATTATTTATTTTTTTTGTGTGCACGAGCTAGTGATGTATCTGCAATACATGAGTGGTTTTATGGCATCCAAACAATTGGCTTCTAAACGTTCTTTTTTAAATCGTGCGATTTTCATGCTAAATATTTATCACGATCGATTCAAGATTTTTTTTCGTCGATGAGGGAAAAAGCGAGCGAGTAAAACGATCGAACCAGACTGGGTTTTTTTCGCCTCCTCCTCCGACGAGATGTTTGACAAGCGCACCGACAATGTAATGCCATGTTTGAAATGTTTGAAACAGGAATCCGTACATCAAAATAACTGTTTTCGAAACTTTTATAATATAATGGCTTGTTCATTTAAATTACATTAAAATATACGTATAATGTTTCAATGTAAATACCATACATAAAATTTTATTTACCTGGAACGAGATCACAGTCTTTTTAGCTGAATGTAGAACGGAAAAATCGCTCCTATTTGCATGTGAAATTGTTTTCTTTACCTCGAAAATATTTATTTTAGCGAAATGCTCGTCGTTGCTGCTATAACTTTAATAACAATATTCTTTTATCTGAAGAACGATAAATTTAGTGGCGAATCAAACTCTATAAATTCTAAACTTAAACGACAAAACTATCATTAACAGATGGTTGTATCAGCTTAGATAAATAACATTTACGATTACCTATTTTATTTCAATCTACGAAACGTGCTTTATTAAAAGTTGAATCATTTTATTATCAGATCATTAAAATGTGCGGTTATAAATATTTACGCTTTTATGACAAATCGTAAATTATTTATTTTAGTTCGTAGTGAAATATTTTTAATGTACGTATAATAATAAATTTATAAAATATATTCAACAGAATAATCTTGATAATGCACATACATATACATCTACTCTACTTTATATAGAATAAACATTATTAAAAATTCAATGCGAATAGTAATACATTTCATTAATTAAATATTCTATTATTATTTATTTAAATCACTATTGTTTTATAATCATCTTGGACGAAAATGATATAAAATATTAATTCATCATCAATCATTTCCAGCACCGGGTAATGATTATTAAATTACAGCTGTATTTTTTCCACATCAAGGAAAATAAATTCATATCTACATAAACATTCTACCAAATATTTGTTATGCGAAATTTTATATACGAGGGCTATTCTAGTAGGAAACTAACTAATGTAATAATGAAGTTTTATCGATTAACACTTGTTTAACTCTTTTAGTGGCACACTTCAACATTTTTACAAATAAATGCGCGTCGATCTTAAAATGAAACGCCTTATTTGCTTTCAAATAATATCTATGTTACTGTGAAAGACCGAAAATTAGAAAATGTCGACATATACACAGTTCATTGGTATACATCCGAAATATTTGCTAAATATACTTATTTCTGACTTGCACTGGCAAATGTCAACATTCACCATGCATTGGCGGTGTATGTTAAATTAAAGTATTTTCGGATCTCTGTTGTGATCCAGGTGAGCGCAAAAAATATGTAGGTGTATACCTAATAAAATAGTTTTCATATTCTGTTTCCAATTCTGTTAGAATAATAATGCGTTTGAAAAAATAGTTATATTTTTTTGAGTTTTAGTGGGATAAGTTAAGCCATGTCACTTAAATATTCGATTAATTTATTTAATTGTTTTCGACTTTCAACATAGTATATCCGTGTGTGTCGACATACACCAGTGAAGGTCAAAATCTATAAGAGTATAAGCAAATATTTGGTCTTTCACGTACATATTTTATCTATGTTGGCAATTTCCAATTTCGCACTGTCCATATTGCAAATGTAATTGGTACATTTTCGGTTTGTGTTAAATTGGCTCCAAAACGCTCGTTTTTGTTCAAAAATTAGGCAAACATTTCACATGGAAAAAATATAAGTTATTATCATTAAAAGAAAAACAAGACGAGACTACGCTAATTCTAATTATTATTTTTTGTGTTGGTAATTACTCTGCGATTTTAATAGAACTGCCGCTTCTTAATTTTATTTTCACTTTTCCGCTGGCTAATCATAACTTACGTTTTTTCTTAGTAGGTATACAGCAGTGTAGTTATCAAAAGCGCGCCAGCCCATAAAACATAATTTTTGTTTGTAGGGTAAGGGGCTAACTTTGTTACTAAATCAGTTTAGGTGCCGCAAATCACAGATAATATCAAATTATAAAAGTCAGGTATCCTATTTCTTTTGATATAGAAAGCCATTAATTTTCTATAATCATTATTTTATTTTAGTTCTTTACGTAAATGTTATTAATAACTAGGTTTTGAATCTCGTTATGTTACTCGTATACCTATATGCTGTATAATTTGCAGCCACTCGCAATTCTCAACGAAAAAAAAAAAAGGAGGAGACAGGTTGAGGAAAACATGCGTAAAGATCGGCAGATTACGCTGGATGCTTTCTGCATTTTGATTCCTGAAATACCTACCAAACTTATAGGCCGGACCCACGCACAAACCACCATTCATTCCTAAAGTTCCAGCAGATTATTTGGATGGTACTTTATAGGCGCACACAAACAATGCCACTATACTTTTATCGAATTATCATTTCAGTGGAACAATAAATAAATAGTTAACCTACTACTATAAATTGCGTTATGGGTAATAGAATTTTGAGTGTTAGTTTTTGAGTTACTCTAAAATGTATAACATTTTTACAAAAAAAAAATTACAAAATTGATTAATATTCCCTCGAGTGGCGTCTACCAAAATTGATCAATTTTATTTTTCGTTGCATTATTTAGAGTTTAAAAAAGTTGTAGTGCTTGGTTTTTGGCACGCTTAGCTCCTATAAGCAATTAATTACGTCGTTACGGTTGCATAAATCAGCCTTTATGTTGGCAGCGTTGCATAACCCACGGCCATTTGAAAAAGTTGCTCCCTGCGGTGTTATGAAAATTCGCGCAAGTTGAATCCGAAATCCCATTACAAACTAATACATAAAAAATCAAGGCGGCTGGTGTGCGATTAATAAATATATCCGATTCTTTCCATATCGCATGCCGTCGCACATCTGCTGGAACGCAATTGTATTTGTTTCCGGATGTGGTCTGTCATATCCGATGAGATTGATTCCATTTCCTTTACATCCCGGTTGTTGCCCGTCTTCAGCAAGCGTCGTCGTCGTCGTCGTCGCCGCCACCGCCGTCGTGAAAAAAATTGGATTCGCTTTTTATAGTGTGTAGATATTGTGAAAGATTGCATCCGTTTAACAGCACAATAAATAATAAATCGAATCAATGACGTTCGACAGGAAACAGTCTGCCCGACACCCATTCTACATGAAGATTAATCGTTTCGCTATGAGAGCGAAGAGAAAAAAATTGACCGAAAATGCACCTCTTTATTTTTGTTAAAGATGCGCGGCACGTGCTCATTCTTTTTCCCTTTGCCTCTCTTTTTTCCACTGCTAAAAAATGCCGCCCCCACATTAATCATTCATCCCTTTTTTCAGCTACCATCATACGGTGCGCACACACACACACACACACATACATACATACACACACAAAGACAAACGAAAGTATATAGTACACTCGCTCGCTTAACAAGCATACGTTGAAAATGCGCAACGTTTTATCATTAACAACATCAGCATATTTTTATATATTCTTTTGTCGGAAAAAATAATTTAAATATTGTTGCGTTTGCAGTGATGTGGACGCTTTGAACAATCAGTAAATAAACATATCGTTAAAATGCGGTGCTGTAAGTGTGTAAGTAAGGATGAGTCGGGCGAAAACCACAGGTAAAAGCAGGACTTTTTTCCTTCAAACAAGGACCCCATGTTTGTATTTAGCTTAAAACCACATGAAGGCTAAATCCGGCAAAGTTCTCGTTTCAATCATTGGATTATTCGTCCAAATCTTGACGTTGACTTCACAAACGAACATTCATTGAAACAATTTTTTGCCCTAATCAATAATTTTAAAAAATATATATATGTTACGGATAAAGTGATAAATCGGTTAGTATTAATAATTACTGGTAATTATTAATACAAGAGTCAGTCAAAGTAGCAATGTTTTTAAAATTTATCACATTAACCTGTTATTATTATTAATTTCCGACTATTCATGGTTAATTTAATTTCCATGTTGAATGTAGTTAGAAAATCTCTTAGGTTAGTGAGTATGGCCGGTTTCGAGGAATAGGTTAGGTTAAGAGAAAGAGTATAATGTCAGTTGGAGAATCTCCATGTTAGGAGTGGTTAGAAAATGTCTTACGTTGGTGATATTATAATTAAAAATTACATTTACCAGACCTTTGTGAAAATTATCAATAATTTCTGGTTAATGTGATAAAAATGTGTTTATTTATTACTTTAACCAAAACACTAATCGTAAGTAATTTCTATATATATGTCTGAATGTGTAGGTGTCCGTATTCTCAACATCGTCGTCATGACAATTTTGTTTATGTCGTCGTCATGACAATATGTTTATTCCGATCAGATGTCATTCAAATTGGCGAGCCAATTAAATTTGAAAAAATGTGATGATTGTGTAAATTTGATTTAATTAGTTATTATACGTATGTTTCTAATTTCCGATATTGTTTATTTCATAAAATTAAAGACAATAATCTATTCAAATAATTTAGTGAGTATGAGTTATTTGAGGCATAGTGTAGTGAAGGGTTTGAGGTTGAAATTTTCCAACACAAACATCAAGGGCGCAAATTAGGTATTACTTAGTCGTTATAAATACCACTCCCAGAAAACATGCCTAACTCCTTGCTTACAACACAGGCCTATGAATTGCCGTTGCTTGCAATGGGCTGCTTCTGGTTAATTAATAATAACCGTATTTATCACGATAACCGTCACATATATATGATCGCCCAAAAGAACAATCATTTATGCACATGTTTTTATTTTTATTTAATATTATAAAATATAAAAAAAAACAATATTGTTGCTTCACGATTTTAAATTAAATTTCCATATTTCGAATATCTATTTTTTGCATAAGGGAATACGACGCATTGCGAGCAAAACAGCATGCTTAATATTATTTTAAAATTCAATGCGCTTTATTCTTTCCATAAGTTTATTGGTTAGCCATAATACTAAAATAATCCTTTGAAATAAAAACGCTTTTTTGCATAATCTTGCCCTGGAGGTTACACAACCTAAAAACCCACTCTCAATTTCGTTTTATAGAAAATTTATTGCTTATGCAACTATGTGTACATAACAAACAACGAAAACAATGAGTAAATAAACATGTATGTTTTGAGAGAGCCCTTCGACGTTGGTTTGTTTGTATTCAGTTTGTAGTTTTATGCGGCCGAAATATTGCATCAATTAAATGCATAGTGGCTTTTTTTTCGGATAAGTAATACGATTTGTTATCGTTGAATTAATATGCAAATTAGAGTTTTTTTTTTCGCAAGATAGAAATTAATTGAAAGCGAGCGCGCTGATTTTTAATTTGTGTTTTACCTTCTCACAGAAAAAAAGCTGGAAAGTTTGTTTCTTCTCTTATCTAAGGAACGAGGCAATTCTTTTACGGACCGAGTATCATTCCTAACTCAATTTCCCAACTCGTGAACGAACGTTTAGCATTTTACGAATTTAAAAATCTTAGTAATTTAGTTAATTTCCAACTATACTAATTGCTTGTTTTCTTTTTGTTGCAGGTAAGTCGTCGACGACAGTATTGTATGCCATTTTTTTTGGGTGGACGCGCTCTCGCTTTCCGTTGTAATTCCGCCGAAACGGATTTGCTATGGAAAGGCGAGTTGATCGAGTGTTTTAATATTGTATGAGTTCAAGTAAGGTTATGTTCTAATCAATTACTCAATGTCCATGTAAACGTTGAAATTACAACTCATTTGTCATACCGATGAATTTATGTTATACAAAAAAATGTTTTTTTTTTCGCCGAGGAGATGATAAATACTGCTTAAAATTTAAAAGTCGTTTACGACATTTTTTACGTTCACATGAAAATATTGCTGGTAATTTTATTGCTCTTAAAGTATTGCTGACGAGAAAGATGTTTGCATTATGATAATCAAAACAAATATTAATTAATTTACGTTGCGACTTAAATTAATTAGTTTTTTAGGCGCAACGAAATATTTTCGCTTGAAAATCAACATAATTGTTATCAAAATATTTATGTTTTAACGAAATTAAACATATTAATAAAAAAAAAGTATTTCTGAAATATAAATTTTAAAAGTACACGCCGCGAAGATTTTCGCTGCTTGCTAATTATCCCGATTATTAAAAGAATATTTGCTTAAATTAATTATGCCCGATTTAAATAAAGTATCACTTTGTCCGTGCAAATTTACAAAATAAAATAGATTTAAGAGAAGGAAAACTTGGTCGAAACTTTTTTATTAAATTCAAGCAAAATCCGTAAACTTTTCCCATTGTATAAATAAATCAGTATTTAAATGCCTTTTTATCCAAAATCTTATTAATCAATTAATTAAGATCATTTCTTTCAATCTAATTCGTTCGCGTTCGTTTAACGTGCAACGTATTTAAATGAAAATGCATTAGGCTGCAGGCCCAATTAATATCACAGAATAATTTACAGACATTTGCTTTTAATTATACCAACCTGCCCCCAAGGTGAAACTGTACACGATATGATTTCGACTATCAATGCATCAAATAATACACTAAGCCTGTCAGTGCTAATAGAATGAAGCCAATCAGATGTTAATTACTAGTAAACTTTTATTAGTTGATCGATTCGATCAAGTGGGACAATATATCGTATATGTATTTAATATCGATAATCTAGCTACGTGCATTTCCGATAATGGGAAACTTCAACAACAACAGCAGCAGTAGCAGCGAGGGAAAAAAAGAAATCGCTTAATTTCTTTTATTGCCGTTCATGTTTCGGACCATGGCGAGCGCTTTTCATCGCTCGTGTGGACGAGCAGCTCAAAATTGTTGAAATTAATAAAGTTTTACCCGGTTAATTCCACACACATTTTAATTACATTACTTACCGAATCGAATTTTAATCTTTGAAAACAACTGCGTTTCAGATTTTTTTGCAATATTGGCATGTCTATAATGTAGAATCAAACGATTAGATAATAAAATGAGCGAGGCACATTTAAATGCAAGCGCATCGACTTACACGGAAAATCATTACGCGATTTTTACGACGTTATCAAAAACACTTAGCGCCTTTTTTATACTATATTTATATAGTATATATATAAGATGGCACATCAATATTCATTTAACCGTATACTATAAAAGTTTCAATCAATACTAGTTTCGTTTTGGCTGAAAAATGTGTCAATCGCAAATGCAAATTCGCATGTACACCATAGCAAAAATTGTGATTATTGATTTGGAAATAAAGATGTAGGTAATTAGTTTCGTACGTGACGTGGTGTACTTTGCTGCAAGATTCTGGAGATAAATACATTAGCCGGTTATACGTTCGGTGTAAAAATTTATAAAAACGGAACTCTTTAATATTGTATAAGAGCTAGTTGCTCTGAAACAACATTGCGTTTATTAAGTATTTTTACAAAGAAATGTTTAAATTGCATTTTGAAAATGAAAATAAGTACATTAAATGACGTTGACTTTCTTATGTAAGTAAAAAAATTATTGAGTACCTACATACTATACTAATGTATTTTAATCGTAGATATAATACAAGAAGTATTTAATTAACTGTGGACAAAAGACCTACTTATAATAACAATTAATGCCTTGCGTGTAGTTTATTTGCTAACATGTAAGTGCAATGAAATTATTAGATTGGGGTATTTTTTTGCAAATTCTGTTTCGTCTTTTTTAAGCTTGGAAGTTTATTTTGCATTTTGGGTTTTGAAATAAGGATGCGTTTATGTGTCGATATCGTCATTGTTTACATTTTATATCACGCCTGCATTGTACCTAACCATAAAATAATTATCCCCTCTTCAAACTTGAACTCTATCGAAGATGCAAAACACCAAATGAGAATACGCCTCCTGATCTCCAATAATTTATACTGAGTTTACTACCTTATTATCTTCTTGGCCTACTTATTTACTTTGTCCATACAATAAGTTATTTTAATCAAGTGTGTGCAAAAATCTACTTTGACCATTACAATACCTTGCATAAAAGTGCAGTTAAACACTATTTTATGCACTTACATTTCAAAAGATTGAATTTATAGAGACAATTCCGATATTAACTAGGTTTTTATCCACTTCATGTGTTTGTAAAGCAATTATGTGCCATATAGAATGACTTTATGATGTACTTGTCACTTTTTATCTTTATTATGACACTACTGGCCTACCAGTGCGTTCGGATATTACATCTAGTTAGAGCATCTAGATTTAAACGATTGCTTCCGAGTTTTTCGAGTAAATTTTAACATTTACGATAGAGAGAGATAGAGAGAGAGAGAGAGAGCTATAGGTTATGATTCACTTTATTTGCTTTCAATCAATTTATATATCGTATATTATACAACATTTACTTACAACATACTCTCTAATGTAGCTGTCAAAATGTATGTAGATCTAGATGCCCTAGATGTAATATCCTAACACACCTAATATGTATAACCTCGATTATAATGTTACATTCTAACATTGCTGATGCAACTATAGTTTCTCCAAAAATTAGGTGTTTAAAGTCATATACATTTTTAAGAAATTTAAAATTAAATACATATGCAAAAAATGTTGCATATAAGTCGGGTAAGTGACTCAGCAGGTTTCGTGCCTTACCTATGGGATAGCACTAGAAATTCTTCTGCATTGAAAGTAGGTGCTAATTTTTATTGAACGTTTACAACTTCTTTATATCAGTTTTTGTTAATGTCAATGTGAAGCAAAATTACAATATTTGCGTTTGTAGAAAAAAAAATGTGTCTAATGCGAACGCAAATACTTTTGCCACTTAGTTGGATAGTCAAGTATACGCCAAAGATTTACCTGAAAATGCCTTTATGTGAGTCCAGTAAATGTAAAAAATATTTTTGAAAACATTGATATGCTTCATCAAAAACCAATGAAAGAATCTTGCGGTGCAGGATTCTTAATAATAACCATTGACTGGTAGTTTTTAGTACTTTACCTATGGTTTGGCACTAAAAATTCTTCTGTGTGGTGGAAACTATCACTTACGCTACTCGTTATATAAATAGCTATTTTTATACAATCGCTATTAAAAGTAGATCTTTACGCCAAAATGTCTAATTGTGCATATCTTTGACGCTTTTGCACGTGATAATATTTACTGAACGCTTACAACTTCTTTATATCAGTTTTTGGTAATAACAATGTGAATCAAAATTACAATATTTTTTCATAATTTCATTAATAAACTATTTTCGATTGAGGAAAGAAATTGTGTGTAATGCGATCGCAAATACTTCTACCACTTAAATGCATTGTCAAGTATACGCGAAAGATTTACTTCAAAATGCTTTATATTAATTCAGTGAGTGTAAAAAATATTTTTGAAAACATGGATATGCTTCATCAAAAAGCAATAACACTGCCTTGCGGTGCAGGATTCTTAATAATAATCTTTGACTAGTAGTTTTTAGGACATAGTTCTAGATAAAGTTTTTTACTTAGAAACGTGTCCTATCTATACGGTTAAAGTTTGTCCCACTCGTTATGAATATTAACATTTTCAATAGCAAAATTATTTATTATCAGTATATTAGTGTCACATAATTTGATTCTACATTCATTTTAATAGACTTACACGTAGTAGTATTATAAAAGGGTTACCTGTATTGAGTATTTATTGGTGCAATTAATAACGATCAAATTAATTATTATCTGGCGTTTTATCTACACAACAATGGAAACGTGTAGTCCCGCCGGCGGAATCGATCTCGCTCGCGCCGACAATATTTTTTTTACTTCACTTCCCATCATCCTTTAAATCAAGACCAAGCCGAAAAAAGCTCACATATATATATGCACGCATTCATACATACATTCACAAATATTTACATGGAATTATTGAAATGTTACCACCAACAAAATTCACAAAAATTGCTGATTTTGCAGCGACAGTTTATTTTTATGCATCCATCTCTATTAAATAGCAAAAATATACTGACTATATATAATATAATAAATATTTTTTATGACAGTGCAAGAGTGAATTATTACGATTTTGCATTGATATCCTGTTTAAACTGTATGTGTATACCTACATTTTTTTTGCCGCTCGCATTGTTGCTGTTTGTGTTTCGTTGCATGTGTAACAATTTTTTTTCAGCGTCGTGTTTGTTTCATAAATATTTAAGTATTATTCATAAAATGTGCCATTTATCAAAATGCTTCAGGGTGTGAATTAGTACACCATTTAAATTTATCTCATAATAAAATGTTTCGGTGTCGTCTTCCCTTACTAGATATATACATGCACGAAGATACAAAGTGAAACTGTTTTTGTTCGTTCGTCGTGATGTTTTAAGAAAATAAATTCGCGCTGCTTTGTATCTAGAAAATATTTTCTTTATTACATTTTACTAGAGACGTACAAACAGTGCGAACATTTAGCTTGTTGAATTTATCGCGTGTAATTGTATTAAAATTTTGTTAAATCGTTTCAGTTTATGTAATTTAGAATTAAATGTCATAATGCAAAGCTTCTAATTAATTAAGATTATAATTCAATTAAATAATTAATTCGTTAGCTATCTATATTAAAATATACCTTCATTAATAATCAAATGAAGCGATTTTTCCTAAACAATTTGTTGGATTCACTACAGAGAAATAATTAAGAATATTTTAAACGTTGTTCTGTTAGACGAATTTATTCAAATGCTTTTATCAAAGTAATGGTTGCTTATTATCATTTCAAGCAAACTATTTCAAAATTATATAATACTATTACTGTATGTATATATTAATATGTATCTAATAATAGCACTTAATATTGGAAGATGCATAATATTATTCGACGACATATACCACATTTGTCGATTCACATTCCAGCAAAAAGTTCACAATTTGTCATTTCACATTAAACAATTTATACATTATAAATGTATCAGACATGTATAATCTTAGTTACTTTCATTTATGATTAATATTTTCAACAAGTTATATTTTATTCTATACACAATTTATCCCATTGTACTAAAAAATTCTTAGTTTTGAGGTAAATTGAGCGCGAGTGCAACTTTAAATTCCATTTACTTGTATGAAATGCAGTGCAAGTACTCGTACGTGTTAGAGAAATATGCTTTGATACTAATAAATATGTTTTGATAAATTTTGCACATATTTATTTACTGAGTGTTATCATTTTCGTAAATCAAATTTCATATCTTTTTTTGTAATGCTATATTTCCATAATTAATCTTATATAACATTTTTCACATATGAACTCTTTATTAAAATAGTTAGCAAATAAATTTTATTACGTTTCACTTTGATTAAATCATAAATACGTGTCCTTTTCGCTACAAGTATGGGTAAATAGATAATAATTATAAGCCACGCATAAACACAGTCGATTATTTTAACGCAAGAGGAATTATCATTATCACTGTTTATTAGTTTTGTACGCCTGAATTTCAAGAAAGGTAAACTGAATTTATTATTTATTATTTGCAAATAAATTTATAGGATTATTAATAATGTATTTAAAATAACGCAACTAATGCAATTACCTTATATACACCTAGTTTCAGTTAAACAATGTAGATTTCTAGTTTTTCATTAAATAGAAAGCTATATGCTCTGATCTATTTAACTTTGTATGAATCAAGCGCGAATTTACGTTGCATTTTTACGATTTTGACAAGTTTGCATGTATGTGTGTGTGTGTGTGTGTGTGTGTGTTTGTACGATTTTCAAGCACTAATTCACCTAAACTGCGAGTGTTAGCTGAAGCGCGGCAATGATAAAGAATTGCATATATAAAACACATAATATATACATTTAGGTGTAGGTTTTTTATCGGTGCGTCGTTTACGCGCAAAATATAATACATGTATATTTGTTGGCATGACGACGCACAAGACGCATAATCACAAGGATGAGAAAAGTGCTTCGTGCGTGAGTGTGGAATGGGGTTAGGTGTACCTATGAAACAGATGAAAAGCGGCGCAACGCTTGTGAATCAAAGTACAATTTCTATCATCTTTCCCCAAATCCAAAATCCGATCCTAAACAAACACTACCCTTCAGACATATTTGGTTTTATATAATCTTTCTATCCGAGAATCAAAACGTCGCCGTGTTTGCCGGCGCTGAAAAATACGTCCATGATGAAATACGCAGGTAATTTTAAATGATTATTCTGATACTTTAATACTGCGTATTCGTTGGATGGAAAAAATGTATAGCGGTTGGTGTGGTTTTCCACGCACGATGTACCGGATATTGAATTTCCACCGAAACCAAACATATTAAATTGTTTCCCATAATTTTCGAAAAATAATCAGAATTATTGATGGGTTTTGGTACGGCTAATGAAACTTAATAGTTTCATATCGACAAGTCATTTTTGATAATAATACAAAGTTTAATAAAGTTGTTAACAAACTAAGTAATTTTGTTCCGAAAATTACATTAAACAATCATGATAACTACGTCAAAAATAACTTTTTATACAACATTAATAATTCGCATTCCAATCACACAATTGAAACAATAAAACAACTATTCTACCTATCATGAACTAATTCTATTATACTGATCAAGCCTTTATTAAATTATTCTTTATACTCTTTTTTCATGCTTTGAATTATTAGATCTATATTAATAAAAAATCTGCACTATAAGTCAGCTTAAATTCACATAAATCTAATTAAAAAATATAATTGAATTGTACAAGTATTGTAATGCAATGTTTTCACATAATCAAATGATTTTAGTTTTCAACATTCAATTACTTACTTCCTTATTGATTTTATTAAACACAGCATAAATTAAATTTTTTCTGTTGATTGTGATGTTTTAACATTTTCGTTGGATGGTAGATGCCATTTTAAGTGTTATTTTTGCATTAATGTAAAAAGTGTATTGACAAGAACCAATTAAGACTTTGAACGAGAGAAAATTGCTTTAAAAATAGTTTTTGTTAAGTTTTATTTTAAATCTTTTAAAATGAGAATGGGGATAAATACTCACTCCCTCTTTGCACTAAAATGTTTAAACAATTGGCTTTTCTTTTTCTCAAATCTTAATTTTATAAAATTTCCAAGTGAGAAATTTACTTTAAAAATATTTTTGTTAATTTCTTTAGCATTAATTTTAAAAAGTAAACATCGCGGTGACGATGACTACTTTCCCTTTTGTCTAAAATTCTTTATCAATTTTCTATATGTAAGTAAGTAAGCAAGTATATAAGCATTTTGTTTTTTTTCTCACGTGCATGCTTATTTTAAATAAAACGTTGCTTAGAATTGTTGATCCCAAATGACTACACGGCATGATATTGAAATATAGGAATTTGAATAATATAATACGATATTAGCATCCGGAATGAGTTTATAATTTTGAAGTAGCTATACGCAAAAACATGTCGATATGTATATCAAATTTGATATCTACATATGGCGTGAAGGGATATACTAACTATTTGTTAGTAATTTTTTATAATAAACTTTATGGCTTAAAACGCAACGGTGATTATGAATATTCTCAATTTTGGTTTTATTCTTGGACATCTTCAAAATTTATCAATTACAAAAAACTCAAACAAATACGATTTAAACTTAATGAAATAAACAATTAATTCTATTATTCTATTTTGCAGTAAAAGTTAAAACGTTAGAATGTGAAAACATGGATATTAATTCTATTGAACAAAAAGCTCCACGTTTGTTTGTTTTAAGCACATTTCTTACGCAAACTATCATGAGAAAATGAATAAAATAAAGCCGAATAGAAAATTGTAAATAATTCAACAAAAACAATGTCGGACTATAAAAAAACAAACTTAAAACCAACAGCAACTTTATATTTTTCAACAACAAACGAGATAGAGGGAGAGAAAAACGCGCAACCACTTTAATGCGATGCATCCTGCAAACATGATGTTTCTTTAACGATGGCTTTCGTTTTTTTTTTCATATATTATTAAACACCTCGACGTGTGTATGTGAGTTTTTCGTTTGCGCGCTCGCTACGAGGAGCACATTTTTTGGCCATGTGCTCGCCGAGATGCATTATTCACGAGTGGAACTCTCCAAGAATTCTCCACACACATAAACGAATTACTCCTTTTTTTCAAGCCTCGATGTTGTGGTTTTTTGCAACAAATACGCTTGTTGTGTAACGTGTTGCCATGGCGAAATTTGTAAATGAAACGACGATGATCCAACGACCGCGCGGGGGTCAGGGGGTGGCGAGGGGGCCTGTTGAGATCGTTTGCCAAATTGAATGCCGAATTCGATTTGCATACATTTTGCATCGAATGGTGATCTTTTGACTTAATTTTACATAAATAGTAATTAATCATTCGTGTAGATGCAATTTAACACTCTTGCCCGTATTTCCATACATATGCAACAACGCAAAATATGTAGATGGCGCTCGAGTGCATTAATGTTAATTAAAATTTATGCAAAAGAAAATATCAATCAAATGTTCAAACGGAATAATTATCTAATTGCTTTTGTAAATTATCTAATTAAACAATTGTACGACGTATGTGTATGTATGTATGTATGTATGTATGTATATATGCATGTATGTGTGTAATGGAAAATGCTCTTTTTGCTTTAGACTTGTATGTTTAGTTGTTGCTTTAATAACAACAGATGTCGCTGCTAATTGTTGTGACAGTTTAGTTAATAAAGTTTAATTAAAATTTTGTTTTAAGTTTTCCCCGAGTTCAAAGAATAGGAATGCTTTTTTGATTAAAATTTAGTTTCGTTTCAAAAACAGCTTTTAATAAATTAGACGTGCGAATAGAATTTATTTATCTAAATAAATGATTCAAGGGAAATGATCTGATAAACGGTTTATTGTTTCATTAATTTATATAGATTAATGTTTTAAAATTTTCGGGCGCATGGCAGCAGCGAGAATATAATTATTATTATATTGAAAAACCTATTCAGCGCGGGCGCTTATTTTATTATTTTTGTTAACGCGGCCCCGAACTGAGCACGGTGACAAGGCAAATGTTATTTTAATAAGTTTTTGGCGGCTGACAGATAGGAAAGGTTCATCAATCATACCTTGTAAGTTTTGTTGGCGAAGAAAATATGAGTTTGCTAATTCTTTTGTGTCTGTGTATGTGTATGTGTGGATGGATGGTGGTGGTGGTGTTGGCGGTGGTGGGTGGGTGTGGGTTTGATTTTATTCTTTTCTTCCCAAACGCTGTGATGTTGTTTCAATGACAACAACGTATACGATAACAATAAAGACGGGTGGAAATTTTTTTACGCTCGTTCCAGGGGAAAGAATAACATTAGCCTGCGCTTTCGAAAAAGTTTTCTCTAACAATAACCTGCCATCTGAATGAGAATGTTTGTTTATACTTCATTCTAAACAATAATAATTTTTTCGTCGTGTGTACATTACTTAAAATCGGTTTTTTTGTTTCTTTGACGAAATACAATGAATTTAATGAGAATTGATTACCTATTAGTGTTGCTTTCAGCCGCTATTCATCGAATCTATTCGAAATGCTATTATTTGATAGGAAAAAAATATGATGATAAATGATGGAAGTGCATCGAGGCTGTCTTGAAAGTTAAGTTTTATATCATCATCAAGTCAGTGAGACATATCTCCCGTTTATTATGTCGAGTACCATTTTGTGCGAAAGCGAATAATAATAAAATTTAATGTTGTGGAATGGCTTTACATATCGAGTTAGCATCATACATACCGATTTCACTTTATTCTCATCATCTGATTAAATTGGTTTCAGGTGTTGGTGTTATTAAAACACAACATAACCATGATAATTCTATGAAACAATACACGCATTCGAGATAAAACATGCACAATATTAATTAAAATGATTATTTCACTTTATTTCGATTCGGCGAACCAGCACCAAGCAACACATGTACTTACTATTGTATCTCTAATAGTTTTGCATGCTCATGCGAAAATTGCAAGTTTTCCTACTTAAAAATATATATAGTAGGTAGGTAATCTGTCAATGATTGCATAAAAGTTATTAAATTCAGATTTATGTTTTTAGTATTAATTTATTCATTATGAAAACTGCAGTCAGATTAAATTTTACGAGCGCTAATAAAATTTAAGAAACTATTATCATTAGAACTTTATTAAACTTTCACTCATTATAATTTTAAATTAAGCTACGTTTGCCAATTAATAAATATCCACCCTTTATCGTCTATTTATAGTTTAGACTATTAGACTATACTATATTTTATACAAGATGTTTACACATTCTATTGTTGGAAGTATTATGTGTGCATAAATTTACTTGACAGGATTATTAGATTAAATTCTCTTCTTGCATAATCAGCGTGTCTATTTATTCGAATTCTAACTATTCGTTTTATTTTTTCTAAATAATGTATTAGGTATAGGAATAATAGTTTTTGTTCGAAATTCATCAAGTGGTGCCATTATTGTGCTGGATGTAGGATGATTGGGATTAAACTAAACCGCCACTTTCCTTTCGATCTTGCCCTGATGACCACTAATCAGAAACGTATTGATCTTTCGGTTCCATCAACTATCAGAAACACACATATACACTCACACACACGATTTTATTACACAAACTAATTATTTGCTATCTTTGCTCCTGAAAAAATATCATAATTGCTAAACTGTTGCCACATGACATCGGGACATAAATACATATCATCAATGTGGGGACGCCGATGGGAAACTAATTTTATGTAAATATTTGATGATAAATTGGGCGTTTTATTAATTAAATATTATGATTCTACATTCTTTAATTTAGCTCGTTAATTTGCAATGATTAAAATTGCACAAGAAAAACACATTAAAAAGTTGAACGTGTTGTTGCAGAAACTTTTATGACCGTTGCAATATTTATTTGGAAACAAGCTTCTTTTTCGTTCCTTTTTCCAATTCATTCATCACATATTATGAACTATCTGGAACAAATGCATTTGGGAATTGCGATTTCGTATCTTAATTAGACTCACCTATAAATTAGATATATTTCGTTAAACATTAAATTAACGCGCGGAAAAGAAAAACCAATTCAAGAGCAATAAACATAAAGTTGTACAAATAGAATTTCTATTCGTCACCGCTGAAAAAACGGCATTGAGGGTGCGCAATCATAAAACGTGATTTGTGTTAGGTATAAAGGTTTTGGTTTTCGTTTCCGTTTGTGTGTGGCGACTCCAGAGGATTGAGCCGCACTTTTTTCCTCGAGACGAACGTGTTCTTTCCTCGAGACGAAACGGAAAAAAGTTGGATTATTAACAAAACACTTATCGTATAATCGATTAAAAGCAGCACCCTCATGGGATGTGAGCCCCAGCTTACATCTTTAACTCCTAGCTGCTCCCTGGAGGCATTTTTACAACGTTTTAGAAACGTTTTTCACAATTGTTTTTCTTTTTTTTCTATTGCCGCACACCTTGCTCGTCGTGTAAACATATAATGTTTAACTAGCTGTGTGCTTTTTTTATTATCATCGTACGTGGGATTTAGATGTGAAACATTTTTAATAACTCGTCGGAACAACGCTTTTCCTTTCTCTCCAAAGAGAGTGAGCGCCATCGACGATGCTTTTTGTAAATTTTTGAATGTGCAGTTGCACGTAGGATACATGCACAATTCTTTTCTGCGCTTTTGTAAAGTGTAAAGTGCTGTCATATTTTATAACAGGCAAGTTGGAGAAGCACTATCGACACATTTGCAATTGCACATTTTCAGATTTACTTTGTGCAATCATATTTTATGACACGGATAGGAATACGTGACTTGTACACTTGTGAAACATCTATAAAATAAATATATATACATATATATCAACAATATAATGTAACAAATATTTTTGCCTACTACACACGTATTTATTAGAAAAACTAAAGAAACTTAAATAAATAATAGGAAGAATCTTCTCATTATAAAAACGAACATTCTTAGCTTTTTTCAATTTGCTTGCATTAAAATACGATTTATAACTTTTTATGTTTGAGAGGAAAAACAAGAAAAAAACAATTTTCGCGGATGTAGTGTAAAATTTATATGTTGGAAGCAATTCAAAAGTCAATTAAGTAATTTGTAGCTTAGAACGTAACATAAATCATTGATTGCAATTGTTTCTGTTAGCAGGCGCAAGATTTTGCCAGCAATGAATTGTTTATCATTATTGCCTAAAACAGAATGTGTAAAAGTGTGCCACCTGAGCAAAACCCATCTTGTATATTATCAAACGCTTCAATTCGATAAAGTTACTCGGCCAAAGAGTTTAACCGTCGGGATATCAGAATCCCGTTGAAAAATGCGCTCCAACTTTAACTTCAGCTGCTAAACTTTTTTTATTCAATTCAATAATTGTGTCAATTTTAATATGTACCTGTTATTGATTACTAATCAAGCGCGTTTTGTTTGAATTGTAAAATGGTGTTACCCACTATTGTGTGTGTAACCTGCCAGGTAAAGTCGAAATGAAGTACGCTGTGAATTATTAAAGTTAATGAGGCAATTAAAGATATAAATAAAAGTACGGTTAATTAAAAATTCATGCAGATTGAACAACAAAAAAGGCAAATTTAAACAAACACAAACTGCTCTAATTTAAATTAGATTAAAATGTAATAATGCTTTTACGCGACTAAATAAATTTGTTTAATCATAAAATCGCACAGTGAAATAAAATATTTTTATGTAATAGATGTATATAAAAAATAACTCTTTTATCATCATTTTGCCAGTGAATAAAATATTATTGCACCGTAAAAATTTATTATAATTGTATGATCGAATTATAAAATGCGAAATAAATACGCTTTCATTGGCGTAATATATATTTCGATGGGATGGATGGCATATTAAACATTTCTCTAATGGTAAAGTGAATGGAAATTACATCAAAATACATATTTCACAATTCTTCAGACATAAATCCATAACAGTTACAGATTATTTATGATTTATCGCACTAATCAATTTTATATTAATATGGAAATTCTTCAAAATTTATTACTGCCATTCGCTTATAAACCCCTCTGTATGCATCAAGAGGGAATCTCGCAAACAAACTCACACCAAATTTTCATACACATATCGTATCGTACGTATGTACCACCACCACAACAACAACAGTAACAGCAACAGCAACGATTTATTGTTTTTTTTTATTTCCACTTTATTTTTCGACGCCGTTTTTTGCTCTCGCACAATCAAACACGTGTCACATGTCAATCTTTCTTTTCGCTTTGCTGCCGCCGCGCCGGGACGGATGAATAGATATAATTTACTAGTTTTCGGTGGTAAAACTCTGTTTTCCTTGCCGGCTTTAAGTATTCATAACGTTTCAGCCTTCCTAAATAACATAGAAAAGGTTTTTAGATCAGATAAAAAAATGAATGGGGAACAATTTGTGCGTGGGTTAAAATTGGACACGTCCGTCCTTCAATTTTATTAAAATAAGAAAACAGATACAATCGTTTCCGAGAATATAAATCTAAATGCGGTACGAATTTCGATCATTGAGTGATTCTTCACGAAGACCGCAAAGATTGCTGAAAATTTTATTGAAAGCGATACGGAGTGCTGTAGGTGTAGGTGGTGGATAAGTAGCGCTAAGACTTCGCTAAGATATTTTAATTTCAATTTAATTGCATTTGTCGTAAATTCCTAAGTAATCAAACAAACACTAAACGATACTCAAAAGAAGCTGAAAATATCGCTGAAAGCTTCATTAATTATTGAATGATGTCTTAGCGCTAGTTATTTTTTCGTTCGCGCGCGCGAATGCAATTTAATTAGAAAACGCTAGTCAACTGGCAAAAAAGGTAGTTTCGAGAAAAATAAATCTAAATATCGTTCGCGTTTTAAAACTTATTTATTACTAAGTGATTTTTTCTGACGCTCTCTCACCAACATCGATACTTTTATTTATTGAGTTTTCTCTTGGCGCATACGACTTTTATGTCGCTTGTAATCCCCAGCAAATAAACTAAAGGATTTCACAATACCATCACCTCCTTTCAATTCTCTCTGTAAAGCTCTTTTTGCTCGTTTGCGTAACATTATTTTTTCCTTTCTCGCCTTTTTTGCTTTTGTATTCTATTCCAGTGATTGTTTAGCGTGCATTCTATGCATTAATAACTCTTGCACTCGTCTGCATAATTGATGCTTTAATGTAGAATATCTTATAATTCTCCTATTATAAATAGCGAAAGGTTTTTTCCATAATAATGTAAAATGTTAAATTAGCAAAACATTCCATGGAGCTCCATCAGAGTCAGTTATAAATTAATTATCAATAAATGCTACATATTACATTTATGTAGGTACAAAATAGTTCAATCATAATCTGTTGATTAAATTTGACGGGTGAAAATGAATTTTTTTGAATCTAATATTATAAAGACTGAATAGCAAAAAGTGTCGAATGCATGCAGAATATATCTTTGAAGAATTTCGTCTTGCACCATCAGATATGTTACAACTTCAGTCTTGTAATAGTTGTATAATACTATGAATTTCATAAATATTTCAGTGTTTAATACTATACTCACGATCAGTCACAGTACAAGTTAAACAATCTCTATTATAAATTTTAGATACCATATGTAATGTTCATATAGGAACGGAATGGTCCATTCTAGATTGGGTCGATGTCAATTATTCACCACATTTTTATTAACTCGTCAGTCAGTCTACATGTTCGTACAAAATATTGTAATCGATTTTAAATTTATTTGCTTTGTAGTTTTTAGAGTAGGTCAAAACTAGATGAGTACGCTTTCTTTAATCACTTTTACATCACTAAACGCTAACCGGACGTATGAGACTTGGACGATTCAGACCCGACGATTGAGACTAATATAATGAGACCACGTATAAATGAGATTTTCGTTGATTGACATCGAGGATTAATAAGACCGTGCTAAATGAAATCAGATAAAAGGAGACCAACAAATAAAAATTATTGTAATTATTTTCTTTTAGTTAGGTGACTTAGGTTAGGTAAAGAAAGAAAAAAAGTATTTTTCAGTTAGATTTAATAGTGTTAGATACTACTTTGTGGTCTCATTTTGCCTGATCTCATTTAGCACGGTCTTATTTTATCCTCGGTCTCAATCAACCAAGGTCTCATTTATCCGTAGTCTCATCAGTTTACGGTCTGTAACATTCACGATCTTATTATACTGGTCTCAATCGTTCAGGTCTCATTCGCCCCACAATCCACTAAACCTAGTATTTATAATAATTTTCACAAACCAATTTACAAAATGACGTTGCTTAAGTAACAACTGATATGCTTAAATGCGTGCTAATACTTATTTTTATACATGTGGTTGCTTATAACTTAATTAAAACACAATCCTTTTTTTATTTGAATCTATTAAAAAAACGTGTAGATGTTTCAATTGAGACAACTCTACTACCTTATTTGCTTTTGACTGTTTTATGTATGTGGTATTTTTTATTAAATTAGAAAAAAATGTTTTGTTTGGTGTTGCTAATGACAAACATAGTGCGCTTACTCCTTTATTGTTGATGTTAAAAATGACTTTGTAGATGTTGTTGCAAGGCAAAAGTGTAGTGAGCACAATGTTTGTCAATAGTGAAACGAAACCGAGATGCTTTTATAAATTATCAAATATCACATGTTTACGCCGAAGTAAAAGGTCGTGTATTTATACGTTTGTTTAATTTATTTTTAGCAATACTCATTATATGAATATTATACTAATTAAATTCCGTACAGCAAACGATCGTGTTTCCTCCAGCACATAAACATAAACAAGCATAACATACGTTTTTCGAATAATTAAATTAGCTCGAAAAAAAAACGTACGCAAAATAAATTCCATCTTATTTATATGTAGCGATTCGCCGACAAAGCGGCGAGCGCGAAGGGAAAAACTTTAAAGTGCAGTTGTTTGTTTTGTCCAAACTGAAAAAGAAAATTATTTAAAAAAGATGGTAGCGAAATAAACGAACAAGTAGCTCAATTTAGATTCTTGTCAGCGCGCTGATATCTTCAGTATGATACAGTGCGCTCTGGACAATAAAAGTTTCAGTTTGGTGTCTAAACGGGGGGTGGAATGACATTCCATATAAAACTTATCCCGATGCGCACAAGAAAAACAATATGTCGAAGAATAACAAGTGTATAAACACAAATAAAATTTATCGCAGCTTGGCATTGGTTTTTCTGCCATTCTTCGTTGCACTCATTATTCGTGGTTGTAAGCTTGCATTTTTATTGACTAATAGTTTTGATTTCAAATGGACGCACAATCAAAACAACAACAACAATAACAGACGCATTGTGAATAAATGACAATACTGTTATAGAGAACTCACTTACATTCAATAGCTGGAAAATTGAATCGGAAAAATGAATCGGAAAAAATTATAAACAGCAAGCGGTTGATTTTCTAATCAATTTAAAATTATTGTATACACGAGTAACATTATACTTTTTAGCAATCTTTTCTTCCTATATAATTCGAGAAGTCAATGTGTTTATAACTATAAATAAAAGACAAAAGTTAATCAAATAAGATACACGTAATGCGAGAAATTTCAATAAATAAATCTTATTTACTTACTGTTATTAAATTAAAAACGAACAAAAATTAGATTATCAAAACTGGTGTTGCTTTTTTCTGAGAAAAATTATAAAATTCTAAAGAAAATTGCTATAAAGACAAAGTTTTAAATAACATTGGAATATTTTCCAAGAAATTTTTATCATTGCTCAAAGTGATTTATTAAATTTAATGAAAAGATGCAAAAAAAACTTAAACTAGTATATGAAAAGAGTCCTAGAAAACGTTCTTTCATTTATTTTATATTTTAACTTTTTATATAAAACTTAAGTTCACTTGAACTACGAGAACTTTCGATTTGTTTCAGAGAACTTGTCTAAATATTATCAATTCGTTAAAAATAATAATTTTAATGATGAAGAAATCAAAATAAAATATACATAAAATAACATTTTTCCAGTTTGTCATTAATTTTTCTTTATTATATGTATATTCTTAACAACTTGTCGATTTGTTTGTTCCAAGTTCAAAGGTCCACTGTATTCAATTCAATTTGATTTAACAGCTCTGCCACAAAAAAAAGAAAACGTTATTTCAATTCAATTCAAATTTTATTGCGCGCCAGCTAAAATCAAATTGAAGATCTAGCAATCCCGCAACCATAAAACTTAAGCCCAGCATTCCTTTAAAACTCAATTATTATACCATTTTTTTTCAATTCGTAGGAAATTTTAGCGAACATTCATTGTGTACGTCTACAATGCATGCTTAATATGTCTACAATGATTCATCTGAAATGTTCTCTACAACAATGATGTTATTGACAATTGTGTTATTGTTTAGATTGGATTAAATATCGCAGAATTCATATGTAATCAAATTATTGATTTACAAACATATGAGAAATCAAAAATTGATTGTTGTTACGAACAGTATTATTTTAGCTACTGTTATTATGTTGAAATTAATTAATAATAATAAATGAATTGTTTTACTAAATTATTGTAACAATATAAAACATTCTGTTTGTTTTATTGGCAATCGGAAAATATCGTTACAAAATCAGTTTTGCTATGCGCAATTGTATTTCAACATGATTATTAAAAGTAGTAAAACTACCATCAATAACATATTAAATCATCATTAATATACAATATAATTAATTGTGTTAAAATAATAAACAAAACAGTCATTTTGATGAATATTCATAGATACACATAATTTATGCTATACTTTCTTTTAATTGGAAAATGGAAAAATTATAACGTAAACAAATATTGCAGCACAATGTGAAATGGTTGATTAAAGTGTTAACGTGGAAAACAATTAATTGGTTGCATAAAATAACTTAAACTAGTATATGAAAAGAGTCCTAGAAATTGTTCTTTCATTTAAAACTAAAAATAAAAGACAAAGTTAATCAAATAAGATACACGTAATGCGAGAAATTTCTATCAATTCAAGAGCTTTTTCAATAAATAAATCTTATTTGCTTATTGTCGTGAAATTAAAAACGAACTAAAATTAGATTATAAAAACTGGTGTTATTTTTTTCTTCTGAGCATAATTATAAAATTCGAAAGAAAATTTGAAATAAAGAGGAAGTTTTAAATAACATTAGAATATTTTCCAAAAAATTTTTGTCATTGCTCAAAGTGATTTATTAAATTTAATGAAAAGATGCAAAAGAAAACTTAAACTAGTATATGACATTAATTAATTGTGTTAAAATAATAAACAAAACAGTGATTTTGATAACTTCAATATTCATAGGTATAATTTATGCTATAATTTCTTCTAATTGGCAAATGGAAAAATTATAACGTAAACAAATATTGCAGCACAATGTGAAATGGTTGATTAAAGTGTTAGCGTGGAAACCAATTAATTGGTTGCATAAAATTCATAAAAACGGCGTTGCGTTGGCAGAATTTATTTTTAGATACACTGAAATTAAAATATCAACATAATAGAAAGCTCTGCACGTATACTTTTTTCTACATACAATACAATAATAATAAAAAATATATTTTTTTAAATGTGCTCCCAAACTAGCTGGGATGTATAAATATGTGAAAGAACAAAAGCGCAGAGCGTTGTGCATTTCAACTTATATACAATAAAATGCATTATTCTTTTATTATGAAATCGCTGTGCGCTTTTTTATTTAAACATATCCATCTACGCCCCTATACTTCCTATTCAAATAAAACAAATGAAAAATCGCATAGTTATTACACTCGTCTGTACACATTTATAACATAGCTATTTTTATGTTATGAAAGCAAACTGTTTTTCCATAGCAATTAAAATAATTGAGTTTTTAACTAAGCCGCTTTTCAGGATAAAAATATATATATAATTTTGCATTTAAAATTAATTTAAAAAACAAAGTTTTTCATACCAAATTGAAATAATAAATATTTTGCCAAGAAGTAACAAGAAGGAAGTTGAAATGAATGCGATCTAATGAAATGTTTCAAATATAGTATACTAGAAAAATTAGTGATGAATTTTTAAAACTACTTATAAGTGTACTTGAAAGTTTTGATGACGTTCTTGCTAAATTGAAATAAATAATTTCAGGAAAGCGAGAAATTTAAATAAGGCATTTTTGTTTGAAAATCTTGATGAAATGAAACGTTCGCGAACGCAGCAGCAGCGACTTATTAAACACGCGAAAATATTACAAATTGCTGCAACAAAACAACAGCGAGCGCAAATTTTTTACGTTGTCGTCGCTACTGCAACCAACGTTGAACAGAAGACAACAACTTTTCCCACATCTATTATGATGTTTATCAGCATTCTTAACGTTGGGCAATTACCTATCAGACAGCCGTGACATTCTCATTACAAAAATCCATTTGATCGCATTTTTTATACTTCTATCATAATATAATTATTTTTTTCTAGTTATTTACTTGTAATATAAAATGAAAGGTTATACGAGTCTTCATTACCTGCTACAATGCGCTTTTCATTTCATGTCGACGACGACGACGATGATGATGATGATGATAGTCGAGGAGAGCGAAAAAGAGAAGGAACGCGCGCCGAGTTCATTAAAAGTAAAGCTTGAATAGGTTCACATTAAATTGCAACGGTTTCGCATGATAAACACCGATAATGGATCGATCGCAACGCGAAAAATGACAATTTACACGGCGGCGAACAAACGCAAATTCTATTTATCGCTCGTTTCGACGATTGAAAACCTATCGATGGGAAGCGAGCGAGCGCGCACTTGAAGACGACGACGACGACGACTACGATTTGCGATGCACAATTTTTACGCCGAGTGTAAAATTATTCGCCTGTCCTCTGCGACGACCCCATCAATCTGCGTGCGTTAAAAATCATTAAAAACAATTTCGGGTGTGAAGCGATAAAGTTGTATTAAATAAATACGAAAAGTTTGGCTCAATATTTTTCCGGCAACATTTTCATACGCAACGCATAAAAAAGAAACTTTCCCCTTAAGTAAATTTGTTTATGAAAATTTGATAAAGATAATTTATAGCGGGTACACTTTCAACAAGAATCCTCCTTTTTAAATCCCAACGACTAACTGTAAATATTTTATGAAAATTTGAATATTTTCAATTTCGTTGGCGAGCGATTTCATTTGTATTATTAGACGGGAAACATGACAAGTTTCTACTTACTTCTGTAAGTCTTTAAAACTGTACACGGTGTTGTGTATGTGTCTGTGTATCTGTTTTTTTTAACTTAGGCGGAACGTTGTTTGCTTTAGTCCAGCCTGTCAGTTACATAAATTTAACGGACAGCGTTAACACCAGCCGAAAGCGAGCGAGAAAAAATTAGTTGTAAATTGTCGCCGCAAAAATTGGAACTTGTTAATTGATCGACGCAATAATTTTTACTAGATTGATTTCTAATTAAGCGGAAGAATTAATTTTCGCCTCGGTTTCTTTTTCTGCTCCGCACGATGAAATATGTTAAAACTTTTCTAATATTTAAGACAAACTTGATAACTAGTTGAGTAAGTGCTAAAATTCAAACTGGCCTTTTCACTCACTGTATTGTTAAGGTTTTGCAAATTGCCAGCGATAAAAATTTCCAGTTTCATTTTAATAACATTAATGGCTTTTCGGTTTTCGCATGAAATCTTAATAATTATCGCAATTTGAAATTATTTGTTTGTTTGAATTATTACCACCACATTAATTACTTACTTTTTGCCACGTAATAAATCACTAGAAAACTTACAACAGACTGCGAAAAAGGAGGGAAAAAATTAATTACGTTTTAGCTTTTAAAACCGATGCGCAAATTTTTACATCCACAGACGTTGTAAGAAACATGCACTCTTAATTAAAATCTATTTGATTACATTTTTTTGCTTGCAGTATAGAGTGTTGGTTGAGTATGCTTATTATTGCCTTCATTTGTATAAATGTTTTTTGCTGCGAAAGGTTCTCTCTCGGCAGACAACTAGTTGATTCCAACCTGTCGACTGTTCACTTATCGAGTGACAATTTGTCAATTTCATCTTGAACGCGATTCAATCGATGAATGCGAAGTTTTTAAGCATGTTGTTAATAAAATATTGTTGCGATTGAGCGTCGAATAACTTTTTTGAAAGAGACGAGCAAAAAATGTCGTTTTTATCGCATTTGAAAGAGAAAAAAAGGCATCATGAAAATGTAACAAATTCGAAAATAAACGTGTGCAGATCGAAAATGTTACGTAATGGTATTTAAAGACGCAGTTTAGACGTCAGGAATGGAGTTAGTGTATATATGCATGGAAAGTCCTCTTATCTACGTAATATAAATTTTATTTCTTCGAATGTATTGCGGCATCATAAAATATTGAAAGGAGGAACGAAACGGGTATAAAAGGAGCTGGAAAACGACTTGGAACCGACGTATAAATATATTAATACATTACATATTATTCATCGAGCCGGCTCTCTCCATTAAGCTGCGCTTTTCTTCGCCCAAACACACACATACACACACACACATACACACACACACATAATACTTTTTCGCGGAACCAAGAAGAAGCCGACAAACTGTAAAACGCGCACGCACAATCGTTTGTTAGTTTTTCATCTCTCCACTTATTATTTCACCTTTAGCGCAAAGCGTGAAACGAAACGCAGAGGTGATGGAAAAACAAAATATTTCGAAAACGAAAAAACGCTGATGGAAAAAATATATGAAATTTACTTTCATGACGCAACGTCAATCTATTGTAATAATTCAATTGTTTTCACATCTCTTCGGATATACAGAGCTTATTTATAAGCCATATTTCTTTGTCACAACAAATCAAAAATAAATAAATAGCGCGCTTTTTTAATAATGAAAAGCGGCTTCAAGTGCATGTACAATAAATATTTGCGATGTTTATAAACATGCATTGCAAAGTTGCACCACCTGCATCTTAGACATTTCTTTGTCGTAACAGCCTGTAAACTTTTCGGTCGACCAAGCGTTTGCTGTTTATCGAACAGACACTGAAAACAACTAGTACTGGGGCTACAAATCCTTTTCAAAAGCAAATTCTTTTATAAGCGTTATGAAATGTAATACCTTCTAATAGTTTGTTGCTGCATGAACCCCCATAACATTCCATGTCGTACATGATCCGTCGAGGGTTTGCTGACTAGTTAAGCCAACAAAGTTTTAATCGACGAATGTGCACACTCCTATCATTCCTCATAATTACTTCAAGTCAACCAAACTATCCTTTGAGTAAAAAACAGCATCAGTTGCTTAACACTAATTAAGCTATAAAGAAAACGGTGTAGGTACCTATGTATGTATTAATATATTCTAAACAGTAACTGTTTCAACTTTATGTTATGCAAATTGCTATAATATTGTAATATTTGATATGAAATTATTGTTAAGAGCGTCAAAACTTATCTAGATAGCCAAAAAAATTTACTTTGATTCTTTTAATCGTCGAATGTGCACACTTCTATCATTCCTCATAATTACTTCAAGTCAACAAAACTACCCTTTGAGTAAAAAACAGCATAAGTTGGTTAACACTAATTAAGCTATAAAGAAAACGGTGTGGGTACCTATGTATGTATTAATATACTCTAAACAGTAACTGTTTCAACTTTATGTTATGCAAATTGCTATAATATTCTAATATTTGATATAAAATTATTGTTAATGAGCGTCAAAACTTATCTAGTTAGTCAAAAAATTTTACTTTGATTCTTTTAATCGTCGAATGTGCACACTCCTATCATTCCTCATAATTACTTAGAGTCAACCAAACTATCATTTGAGTAAAAAACAGCATCAGTTGCTTAACACTAATTATGCTATAAAAAAACAGTATAGATACCTATGTATGTATTAATATACTTTAAACAGCAACTGTTTCAATTTTAGGTTATGCTAATTTCTATAATATTGTAATATTTAATATGAAATTATTGTTAATGAGCGTGAAAACTTATCTAGACAGCTAAATCTTTTTCTTTTGATTCTATACCTGTTTTATAATCTATAACTTTTTGATGATGATGATTTTCATAAAGGTGCATTCCAAATGAGAGCATTTGTGGGAAATGTATTTGGTACCCTTTTCACGTCGACACATGCAAAATTTTAACGATCTTCCTGATTGCTATATCAATCGTAACAATTAAAATGATGACGATAATTAGATTTCTATTTCGCGTTTGCCTGCCTTCCCACGTCAAGTTATTGTTAAGATGTTTTGCGGCTTATTAAGGTGTTGTGTGCTAGACAAGTGCGCTGCCGTTGACAGGCGTCATGCGACAATGTCTTTACGGTGCGGGAATAGGAAAGAGAGTGAGAGAGTGTGTGTGTAGATATATATAAGTTTTGTTCAACCCATTATAGTCTCATGAATATGCAAAAGTTGCTGTAAGGAGCACCATTTCCTGCCTTTTGTTGTTTGGACGACAACATCTTAATATTAAATAAACTATAAACTTTTTTTTTGAGTTAGATGCGACCGTGTCCATTGCATTTTTATTTATAAATTTTATTTACCGGCTCGCAAAGTTGAATAATAATCAGGTTGTTAAAAATTGAAAGTTTGCTTTATATCTCGTAAGTTTGTAACGTGCATGCAACTACATAAAATTAAAATTGCAAAGTTTTTCAATAAACGCTGTTACAATCAAATTTTTTATTAAACAAAGTAGTGCTTTTTTCATGTACATATATATCTTTTTCCATCTACTGCAAGCAACATTTTAGCTGCAAAAATACTACTGTGTCCAAAAAGTACAATTTTCACAGGTAACAATTTTCACATCAAAACATTCATTAGTTTGTTTTACGTTTAATGTTATACAACGGTAAAAGTGCAAGCGGCGATTATTACAATATTGAGCAAAAAAGTTGCATTAAATTTTGTTTGGGGAATGAAATTTTTGATGTAGAAATGTTTGAAATCTTGCAAAAAATCTTCTGGGCCATGTTTTGTTAGAAAGCAATGCTTACAAATGGTGGAATCAGTTTAAAGAAAGTCGAAAAGAGTTTGAAGACGAAGAATGTTTCGAACGAGCACCAACCCTTGCCGACGTCAAGAAAACCAAAGAAATTGTGCTTGGCTTTCTAAATATGTTTATTCGGGACTTATTGGTATGTCGAAAGAGTGCCAATATCATTTTGGAAGATATTTTGGGCCTAAAACCTGGAAATTATTGACTAATTCCATAACGTTGACAATGCACCTCTCACAATGTAGTCATTCTTAGTGACTTTATCACCAAAAATCCTGTGCATATCATTCTACAACTACCAAATTCATCTTATTTAATACCGTATCACTTATGACTATCCTAGAATCTTAAAAGACCACTTTGGAAAAACTGTTTTGGAGCGATAGAAGAAATGAAGCATAATCGTCGCATGCCGTATAACGTTCGTCGTAAAACAAAAACTAATAAATGTTTTGACATAAAAATTGTTACAGACGCTTACTACAATGCTTACAAAGTAAGAAAAAAATTGTAATGATGTGCGATTTGCCTGCGCTATTGAATTTAAAAATTGGTGTTACTTTTTGGAGACAGTAGTAAACATGTGCCAGAAAAATACATCAATGATCATCTTAACATTGGATTATAGGCTGTTTAGCAAAACCAACAATAATCCACATTTAAGCGTATAAATTACAATAAATATGCAAATTTAATTAAATTAACTCGCAAATGTAAATAACATCTTTTAAACGGGCGATAAGATAAAACGTGGAAACCGTAAATGTTTTCTATTAAATACATTGTTATGTGCATAAGACATGTAATTGTTTAAATAAAACATCGTTTCAATTCATTACGTATAAGTTAGATACGTGTTTAAAGTTCAGCGGCAATGAATCGATGAAATTTATGATAAAACCGCAAAAATTATGTGCAACCATCATCGTCAATAACTATCATCATATAACATATAAAATGAAATGCGTGATAAAACAGCTCACTTTATTTGTTAAACCATTTCGATGCCTACTTAACAACACAATACGCAGGTATTTAACCCGATAGTAGATAAATTATATTTTATATAAAAGCAAGCAAGCACATCGCTGCCACTTTTTGTATACGCAAACATGTAAAAACGTTGTGACATTTAGACAAGATCTTATCTAACATGGTGACAATGTATTTAAAAGGCTTTTATTAACGTTACACAACAAACATGTAATTTATCGATCGGATAACATAAAAATTGAATTAACTAAACAATCGTGAGGTATATTATTATAATGCGTCGGTATATCATTGTAATACTTACAGACATGTATGTATAATAATATAATATAAAGAAAATATTATAATAAAAATCATCCGAGATATATGAAATCTTTGCAAAAGTAGGTCTTAGGCTTATAAGATTTCAACTACATAATACATTTTAGGCTATTTGAAGTTCATAAACTATCATCCAACCGTGTAATATTACTTCTAACATTTTGCTTATATACAGCTTCGTACTTAACTGCACAAAAAGAAGCTTTTCAATCCAAATAAAGAATGAGGCTAAATTATAAAAAAATATCTATTATTTTGCTAGTCGCAGTCTCGCATAATAATAGTAAATTATCTCTATAGCATTTCATTAATAATACTCTAGGTAGGTTGTAAGTAGCTATTACTATTTCAATCCAATTCAAAGCTTTTTATAGAAATGCTATTTATATTCCGTTTTGAACTTTTTTTAATTTATTATATATATTACAGTATATGTACCTAGGTAGGTATTATTGACATGTTATACTATATACGTATATAAATAAAATATAAAAATTCGACGAATTGTGCGCAAACATTTTCATGATTTTAATAATTTTGATATGACGGCTTTGCATATCTTTACTAGATGAAATAAAAATTTATCCACGTCGTAAAAATTATTTAAATTAACTGAAATTTTAATATAACGAAATGTTCGCATGAAAATGAAATTGATACTACTTCGTATTTTTAAAGCTTGCAATAAACATTTATCTAAACATTATTAATAATATTAATAAATTCATGTCAGCGATAAGAATTTGCTCATGTTTTCCACATTTTTCATAAATTCACGGAATAATTTAAATAAAATATCAAAATTAATCTTGTTGGCGATTATTATAGGGGTGAAATAAAGAAATACATTTTTCGACAATAAATTACGATTTAATGATGTTTAAATGCATAAATCTGTGGAGAGATTTAGTTGAAAAGTTAAAAGTGTTGTATGTGCGATGCGTGCGCGGAATATAACTTCTTTTTTACGTTCCCTTTTTTTGATAAATAAAATATTATTATATTGGTATTGCTGTCATGAATTTGATACTATTTCGAGAGCGGTGGAACAATATATCAAATTTACACTAGTGTAAAAAAATGTTCCATATTTACGGCCACGCATCGACTTGAAAAATTTAATAAAACATTCAATTCGCACACACACATAATATTTACTTCAATATTGTATCTTTGCTTGTTATTTTATTTGATGAAATATTAAATCGGAACGTTGCGAGTGTATGATTAATTAATCTGAAACAAAACGCTCTGTGATTCTTTTGTTTATCCCGAATATGTGGCATGTGTATGCAAAAATAAACGATTATTTAGAGATTTGGGATTGTTTTTTTTTTGCCAAGTGAAGTATTTTTGGACGAAACGCGCTGATCTCTTTGAATCAGCATGAAACGTTTGGAAATGATACGAAATGAGGGAAAGAAAAATGTGCTTTTTTCCTTCTCTGAATGCCTGCGTGTGTTTTGCGATGAATAACGAAGGATGGGAACGTTTTTCGAGTAAACGCTTCAATGGGAGCTTAAATAAACTCAAATTGCAATTATGCAAAGTTTTCTCCGACATTATATATATAGAAATTTTTTGCGTGACGCAAATGTATAAGGATTTTCAATTAGTGGAAATTAATATTGCATTTTTTTTCTTCGCAATGGTGAAATTGAAACTTTTACACAATTAATAATTTTACAAACTTTTAATTTGTTGTTCGTATGTTCAAGCTTTTAAAACATACGTTGGTGGAAAAGATCAACAAAACTGTTTAAAGAACTTTTATTAATTTCATAGGTATACTCGAACTGATAGAAGTTTAAAATTTAATATACCTACTTTTTTCTACATTCAATCCAATTTATTAAAACTATTATAGTTCCAATACTTTTCAACTGGATATGCTTGAAAACTTAAAACTACCAGTATGTTTATGCTATGGTTGCTTTGCTGTATTTATTACAGCCCAAGGTGTAAAAGTTTATTAACATATATTTAATTAAATTAAACAATATTATAATGTAATTGACTAATGCTTAACAAAAACATTAATAGAAGCACAAAATTAATTAACACAACACATTATTTTAATTAAAGTCGGACCGAAAAAGGTGCTTAATTATTATAATTATAAATACAAATGACAATGTGGCCATTTTCAGCGAACGCGCAACATTTGCGCCCAGATTTTTTCGCCACTCAGTTTATTCATCCATAAAATTTATGCATCGCTGACGCGCGATAATAGAAAAGGCTGTCACTTATTGGCGATTTTTTCCATAGAGCAAACTGTAGCAAAAAGTTGCAGTTAGTCAACAATAAAGTTTGTCGTTTGTCGCTTTATAGCAATTTCATTATGATATGCAAATAAACGGTATAGAAAAATAAAATAAACGGTTGCATTATGATTATTTATTATTAGCCGCAAACCATATAGGTAGTATAATACTATAATAATGTAACAATAATTTAATTAGTAGGGCTTTGGAAAAATTCTAGCCAACCGTCATTACCATTTTAATTGAATTATTTATGACGTTTTCATTATCTAATTAATTTCATCTAGGGGGAAGAAATGATTTAGTTAGATTTTTTTGTACTAGTCGTAGTAATTTAGCGTTGTAATAGAATTTGGGTGATTCATTAATCGATGGCATTTAGGTTGAAATGAAAATCGTCTGATAAGAAACATTTCCAATAACAGTCCAAGTCGAAAAGGCTCAATCAATAGTTGAACTGTTTAATCCCGCCTGCCAAATGCACGACTCCTTTCCGTTACATTTACTTACTGTTTCAAACAATCTATATAGGTATACACACTAGTTGTAGTTTGCTGAAAAACGAAACGAAAAGAAATTGAGAACGTATCAGATGAAAGTAAAACGAGCCCTTTTCTCTCCTTCTCGAATACGTATACGTATATGTACAAATTCTGCCATCCAGGTATTCTTCCATAAACACAACACGACCCGAAAAAAAATACACACTGTATTTGTATAAACAAAAATAAAGCGTAAAGAATTCCAACGAGGATAGAAATTTGCTAAGCTATGCCTCTCCGAAGATTTTTTCGCCGAGCTTGTTTTAAAGCTTTATAAATATTTAATAAATAAATTTAGCGTAAAATGTTTATAATTTTTTTGCTTGCTTCTCCTTTACCTTTGCGAAACGATCTGCTTTCTCATCGTAAAACAGCAACATTCCGCTTTAATGTTTTCTTTATTTATTTTCTTTTATATACCTATACCTACGCCTGTCTTTAAAACAACACTCGATTTCAATTTTCTCAAAACAACATAATTATAATTTTCAATTAATTACAATACAAGAAAATAACATATGTGCGCGGTAACATCACGTGCAAAAATTGCCTTATCGATTCTTCTTCAAAGTGGAAACGTTTTTATAATAAATAAATTAACAACAAATTCGAAATTTATTTAAACCAAGCTAAGCGTAACGTAACAAGCAGAAAGCATTTATTTTTTATTTAAACAATTTGCATTATAAATACGCTTCAATTTGCTTTGAGTTTATCCAAAAATATTTAACCTAACACGAAAAACTTTTATAGTTAACTGATGGCTTTGGAAAACCTTATTTTTTACATTAAATCTATGCCACTTTATGAATTATAATAATTATTTTAATTAAATTAATAATCCATCAAGCAATCGACATTCAAATAGAATTGTATAATGATTCAGTTCTATCTTTTTTTATTATTATGTACCTACATAATATACATTCAGATAGAAAATTTCACTCATATTCAACGTATTATACTTTATCACTTCAAAAAAGAATAATTCGCCGACCTATTTCTGTTTTGTGTCATCTGATTTGAAATCAGTTTTGTTCCAAAGCCAAAAAGTTTGTTGAGATCACAAAATAAGTACATAAAATTCGATCTCTTTTCGAGGTGATAGAGTATATATGTCGAAGGTGAGCATGATTTTTGATACGAGTTTTATCATTTATGAAAACAAAAATGATTTTAAACGAAAAAAAGCGCGGATAAATATAGGGGAAAGTGAGGGAATCCCGTATCTCTAAGAATAATTGGTAATTGTTTTTAAATATAAATTTTAAACATAAATTGTATATAAAAGAGTCACTAATATACTATCTAAATGAATATAAAAAATTTCCCAATTAAAGTAATTCAATATTAAAATATCAAAAAAGGCGCAAAAATTATGAAGGGGTAATGGCGAAACTGGTAGGGTAATTGCGCTCTAACATATAAAATAAGTTAAGCTACATATTGTAAACTTGTCGAATATACAAAAATCACATCTGTAATTATCAGGAATGTCCTGTTAACTGCATTCCGTATGGAACATCCCGAACATAATTCATATGTAAATCATCATTTGTTGCCTTTTCTAAATTCATATCAAATTAAGCTAGGAACGTCATTACCCCTTTGGACAAATTCTATTTCGAATAGATGTGAAGGGCAATCTAGTGCAAATTATATGTTAAAGTATTCGGAAATGCACAGCAGAATGCTTCTTTGTATACATATACATATATTATCAGATCCAGACACAATTATTAGATATAGAATTAATTTGGCTTCAATTTTGACGCGCATTTCAGTAAGAACAGAAAACACGAAATTATTTGTTGAAGAACTGTCGTCATTTTGCATTATGTTTGCTTACGCAATGTTTGCAAGATACTGATGCGCTATTACCCAACTTTCCCCTACATAAATCTAATTTTTTATTGACTCAAAATAGTCTATAAATAGGTAATACTAACTCATTTCGATGTAATATTAAGACATTTACAATTATTTTCTCGCATCATTAATATTTTTTACACCATGGCCTAATGCATGTTTAATTAGTTATTTACGTATCCATTACTACGTTGATTTTTCGTCATGAAATAGCTACTATAGGTTTTTAATTTGGTTCGTACGCAATCGTCCTATAACAATGTCACGTAATAAGCAGGCAATCATATTTTGCTTTAATTTAAAACTAATTACGCCAAAATTATAATTAATTGATCTTGAAGGGAGAAAAGTGCAGAAAAATTATTTTAATTTATTCATTGATAACATCCTCTCATTTTCCCAATTACTATTATTCAGTAATAATTAGTTTGTGCCACTTAACGTATTAATTAGTAGTTCGTGTGTGTTTTGATAGATGAATTATTTATGCGAACATAAGTGTAAGCATACAACCCGTTTATATGTCAGAATTTGAAAAATCTAATCATTACGATAACGCCGTTTTTTTTTCGGTTATACAACCAATAAAACAATTATGGTTATCGGTTTCGTTTCTTGTCGTTTAAAAGCGTGTACATAAAGTGAAGGTGAATAATTATTCTTTGAATGAGTCAGTTTTTTGCTACGAAAAGAAATGTTGCCACACGCAATCGGTGCATTAAAATATAATAAAATTGTATGGATATCAGTGCCGAAAATAATTCGTTTTTATTTAAATTCATTGACTTGTTACGAGAATTATTTATTACTTATCAGAAAGCTTGAATTCCGATAAAATTTTAAATTATCTTCAACTTCTTTTCCATTAATATTTAATGATGTACGTTATTAAAATTTATGAAATGTAATCAAACAATCCACATTCACATTTTTGAATAAATAATTCGTTTCGTTTAATCAATAATTGTTTGATACAAAAGCAGATATTTAATCAATTAGTTTCCATTAAATAAATTTCAAATTGTAGATTAACTAAATGCTAAACGCAAATATTGAAATAACGCTCATTATAAGCCTTTAATTATATCATTGTAGTAGAATAAGTTTTTAACACGTTTTTTTTCAGAATCATTTTGTATATTGTTATAGATTTTCTGCTGTAATGTTGCTTTTAATTTTTCCTGCAAGCTATTCTACCTATGTAAATTGATATTATCAACGATAAAAGTCCACAAGCTTTAAAATTGTAATAAACTTTTTCTTGCTTTCACAATCTTATGATGTTCATAAATGTTGGGGCATAAATTATTTTCAAATGATTTATTTTATCATACACATAGTTAAAACATTAGTCAAAACTACCTTATTAATTTCATTTACCACTCTTTTACAAGTATAAAACCAACTAAATGCCTATTTCTGACGATGATAACTTAGAATTTTGTAAAATAATTATCGAGAATTATGTTAAGCCATAAAATATATTTTTGTTGATTTAAATCAGTTACTGCAAATGAGAGATAACGTCAATTGGATCGCTTCTTTTAAAAGTGATCTAAGTCTTTTTCTACTTGTAGTAAAAAGATATCGAAGGGCTTGCATATTTACAATGGCTTTGAATCTTTTACAACACTTTAGGAAACATTGCAATAGACTGAAAAACTATTTATACATTACAAAAAGTAAGGAAATAACAATTATTTAGTAATTAATATATTAATTTCTTAATTTTAACTTCCATTTTATCGTTTATGTTATTATGTTAAAAAAACAATTCTTGCAAATGGCAACATTTTGAGTTGTGCTACTAAATGGTTTTGGACTAGAAATTATTATTATTATAATCCCAGTGTTCGGTACATTTCTTTATAATTTTTGATATGCAAAATTAATAAATTCTTATCTTATGATGTTCATAAATGTTGTGGCATAAATTATTTTCAAATGATTTATTTTATCATACACGTAGTTGAAACATTAGTCAAAACTAGCATTTTAATTTAATTTACCACTTTTTTAACAAGTATAAATACCTATTTAATTTTTCAAATATCTATCATATAAATTAATAGGTAGGTACTTATATCGTTATAATTTATTATTTGCATTAATTATTTCGAGCCGTTTATAATAAAAATAATTAAATTGAACTAATAAAATATAATTTTTAATAAATATGCACAATTTATGTTAAATTAACGCGCTTTTTATTGGCGACAAACAAAAAAAGTGTATTGTATATATTCATATAAATAATTATGTTCGAATGCATTATATTTTATTATCCTGAATGAATCAATTTATTGCAATGATAAAATGCATTATTGAAAAGCCCATTTATATTTAAATAATTATTGTCCGATGTATTTTTAGACGGCAATGTGCTTTAGTACTATAATTAATTAATTACACGTATGTGTTGAAAATGTAGCATAAAGGCCATGTAATCATAGATAAGCTATGCTTTATCTCTCGCTGGTCTAACTTTCTAAACAAAGCACGATCAAATCTAATGTTTATGAAGTGGCATAAATATTTATAAAATTTACGAGCACTTTGTTAAGTAATTTAATAATAAAAAGTTTTCCGTTCCGTTCAAAACAAGTTGATGAGCGCAAAAATATTTCGATATGAAAATAATTATAGCATGGAAAATTAAAAAATATACGAGCGTCGAAAAATAATATTATATTGTACAATATAATACAATAGAAAAGAATTTTGATGGATTTGACGAAACAAGGAGATTATTTATGTAAATAATAAGTAACTAGGTATGCACAGGACGCAATTTATCAATTAGGTGGCACGCACTGAAAGCGCTGAAATAAAAAATAACATTTTAATTGATTAATAATCATTATTTATATGCGTGCTTTGGTAAGCCGCTTTTCCACTTTGTTCTAATTAGTATTATTACACAAACAAAATACATACAATGTAAGATGATGCGTACCATATCCAATAATTAGTTGAGAACCCTTTCGTGCCGTGGTTGTTTTATCATGGAATGGTGGCACGCCATCGTCTAACGAGGTTTTTTTCCTCCCAATGGAATTGAATGTGAACAGTGTGAGACAATGAAAATGTTCATCCAGTTTTTACTTAGTAACTTTCAGGATGGAACGTATTATTCTGGAAATTAAACAAATCAGGGTAAAATCTCAGATAGTTCTTCACGTATCTACAGGAAACAAGTAAAAAAACTGGTACTAATCAAAAAAGGGTAGTCAATTGTACATTAAATCGTTACGTTATTGGTTGAAGTCTTTAAGATTTTGCAATATTTTTTAACAATTCTTAACAACTTCTATGAGAGTTTCAGAAAAATTTTAAAGCATTATTAAGAAGGTTTAACGAATGTTTTTAATAATAAAAAATTTCAGATGTTGTTTACATTTTTTATCAATTATACACAAATGTTAACTAAAACTAAGTCGTTGTTTTGTATTTCTTGCTGATTCTGACGATGAAAACTTGGAATTTTGTAAAATAATTATTGAGAATTGTGTCACATAAAGCATATTTTTGTTTGTATGATAAGAGGTTAGTTTTGTGATTTAAATCAGTTACTATAAATGAGAGACATCAATTGAATCGCCTATTTTGAAAGTGGCCTAAGTTCTTTTATACTTGAATTAAGATATTGAAGGGCTTGCATATACGTATTTACAGTGGCTTGAAATCTTTTACAACACTTTTTGGAAACACTGCAATAGACTGAAAAACAATTTACAGTGTCTTAGTGAATGTAATTTACAGAACTTACTAAGGAAATAACAATTATTTAGTGATTAATTTATTAATTTCTTAACTTTAAGTTACATTCAATCATTTATGTCATTTATTTTTCAAAAGCATTTCTTGAAAATGACATCATTTTGAGTTGTGCCACTATATGGTTTTCTATTAGCAATTATTATTATACTCATTTTTAGCATGCAAAATTAATAAATTCTTATTATTAGATAGAGGACTTTATTGTAATAATTAATTAAACGCTCACTGACTTTTTGCAAGATTTCATGAAGAACATCCTGACACCGCAAAAAGCGTATGATGTAGTAGATAAACCAGTGACTTATCACTAATCAGTAAAAGGATTAAGATCTGCAGATATGTGAAAAATTGCAACAAAACATCGTAAAAGCATCTCTATAGTACGTTTGAACGCGCGCAAATCATCCGACGCAAACAGCTCTACATTTTTAGATAAAAAAATTGTTTTCCAACCTTTTCTACGAAGCGACGTGGCATATTCAAGGTTTCAATTATTTTGCGCTGTTTTGTTACAATTTTGACGCTCTCAGTACGTCTCCTACCTGTTTGTTATTGAGAAGTAATATTACCTACGTCAATATAATATGTAGTATACGTGTAGGTAGAACGTTCCATTGCAGACTTGCTTTTGTAACAAATTTATGTAACAAAGTGTTTAGTGACTTATTAAAAAAATTGTTTGCTGTGTTTAATTCCTTGTTGGGAATACGGTTCATGTTTGCTGAAGATGACAACTTGCTAGGTAAGAATTTTTAACCGCATTACAAATATCGTCACAGCAGATATACGATAAATCAATTAAAATATTTCATTTATTTTAAATCAATTATTTACTTTTCCAACCTTAACGGTTCAAGTGCATTCAAATAATTCAATTTCGGTAAATATTTACATAAATCATTTAATTTAGTTTTTCGTTGCGTTGTAACCAACAACCATCGATACAATTTTATGAAATCTTATTAAACATAATCAATATGTTCGGATTGAAATTGAAATTTGTGTCAGTGTTTCAATGCAGAATACGTATTTTGTTGTTATAGTTATTGTTCAACATTACACATTTTTTAGATTAATGAAAGCAACAGAATAGATTGTTTTCGTTGTTGAACAACAACGTATTTTATACAATACTTTTTATCGCCTCAAGTGATGCACTAATGAAACAGCATCGAATCATAAAAAATATTTGCCTGTTGAACAATGCAGTAACAAATTATTTATACTTATTTGAATATTGCAAACAAATATTTTAATTATTTTTTTATGTTTCGAGGAGTATTTAATAAACAAACAAGCAAATACAATTAATATGTAATTCGGTTACAAATGTATTCCCTTTTAAATGAGAAATGAATATTTTTTGCTCAATCCAAACCATATTTAAAAGCGCTTTTAAATTGCATAAAAAATGCTCTGTTATTGTTTGTATTATTTTTAATACTCAAATAGTCGCAGAAAAGCTTTCTGCTTGGATTTTCCAACTTCTTATGGCAGCTTTAAAATAACTTATCACAACAACGTTATTAATTTCTTTTCTTTGATTGTTTACCGAGATAACAAAGGCGAAATGATTGACCGAAACGAAAAAAGTATATATAGATTTTGGATTGTTGCCTTATCAAAACAACGCGCCAAAATGAGATGAAACCGTAGCGAGTAATAAAAAAAAACCTAGAAGGAAATTCTTCTAATATTGTTCGAGCCCCTTAACGAATCCAATAGAAATCTATTTCTGACCTCGTAAATTTCCTTTTTCGCCTCGCATTTTTTTGCTTACACTAAACCAAAACGCAACTCAATCGAATTAGCGAACGGCGAACTATGTTAGAAACGAGCGCGATGAAAAAAAACCAAACTCCTCACAGCCGACATCAAAATATAATTAAATTGGTATACTTTCAATAATTAATTAGGATTAAACTAGTCATAACTTAAATTACTCATTAACGCAAAATTTTGCCGGCTGGAAAACTTTTGCCGCCGCCCGCTCGTCCCAGCATTATTTAAACGTTTTTTTTCTACCTCGTTCTTTGTTATTATAAATGATATATTTATTTATAAAAATTGGGGGCGATTAAAATGATAATTAATCTGGCAGCGGCTATCACTTTAAAGTTAATAGACGTTATGATAAATGATCGTGAAATGAATATTTACATGTGTAAGTGAAATTTTGGTATTTATTATAGGGCTGTATGGAACATAAATAAATTGTAAATGACAGTGAATTTAATTTTCCCGAAACAATTCGATTCGTTAGCGTCAATTGCAAATTTACAATGCATTTGCCGATTGTAATATAACATTTCTTCTACATTCGCACACATATACAGACACATATAGATGTGTTGATTTACAGCTGAAAGTTTATTAAATATTTTTAAATCATTAATAAATAAACATTTGCGGTTTGTATTTTATCCACACGCTTTCATACACGCGTAAATATGCCGTATTATTTTCGCCATTTACAATTCAAATGGACGCTTTATACGCAAACGCAGCGTTTTAGACGAAATACGATTTTTTTGCGTTGCTCCTGTTAAAATTGTTTCTCGTGTTGGATTGCTCCCAGCAGTTGCTTTAATTTGTAAAGGCGCGTTTTTTACCATCCCGCGCGTCGCCTTCCTTCCTTTCATGCAGTTTCATTCCGACAAGAAGTCGTCCCACTTTTGTAATCATCATCGGCGGCACAGCTATCATTGAATATAAAACGTCGGATTACATTCGGCGATCAAATTAAGGATGATACTAATGCGTTTTAATTAGATGACTTGAACAACACTTTAGAGTGTCGATTTATACGAACGAGATATTTCAGTGGGGGCGGTTGCGAGTTGGGATTAATGATAAGCGGAATTTATGCGCTTATAGGTATAAAGTGTTAATTTTGAGGAAATTTGCTTAGGTTTCGAATATGTCGCGTTACATTTCTAACATATTTCCAGCGATGAATTATTTAAAGCTGATTCATTAAATTTTCACATTCGGTAATTGGTTTATTTACATTTTGCATCTCTAATTTCAGCATTCAAAATAGAACGGGGATAATACGGTTACATCAATATATTGTAGTAGACGCTACTTCATTTTACTTTTCCTTCTTAAATTAAATGTTAACTGTTGCAAATTCCCTTGTATGTATTAAATTGGCATATAAAATGCGTTTCATTTAAAGGTATACATAGAATAGTATTTTTCTTTGTAAGGGAGAAATTTTTAATGATTTTCTTTATTGATTTTGTCTTTTATGAACTTATATTAGTATTGATCAAAAATTGGAGAAGAAATACGTTTTTCTGACATTTTCAACAATTTTGATAAAAATCAGTAAAGGCTTTGATAGAAAATGTCGAGTATCAAAGAAAATTTGAAAAAAATCCAAAAAATCTTTCATCAAGCAAAGAAATTAGAATCGTAAGATGATGCTAAATATGTAATATTTTCCTAGTTAGACCTTTAAATAAAAAGCACTATATAAAACATTGCATACAAGTACTAATTGAGATATGAAACGATTCAATGGTTTTCCACACAAAATATGCAACTGATTTTGGGATACTAAATAAACTCTATAATGTCGGGATATTATCTTAGTACAATATAATTACAAACTTCAACATATTTTTTGTGACGTAGTATCTGCAATTTTTAATGATTTTCTTTATTGATTGATCCTTATTGATCAAAAATTGAAGAAAAAGTGCATCTCTCTCTCTAAGAAAGTCGAATGTCAAAGAAAAATTCACGCAAAGAAATTAGAATCATATGATACTAAATATGTAAGTTGGATAGGTTATTTTTTTCTATTTATACCTTTAAATAAAACGCAAGGTATTGATAGTTACATACAAGTAATAATTGACACATGAAACAATCCAATGGCTTTGCACACAAAATATTGAACTGATTTTGGGATACTAAATAAACTCGATAATGTCGTGATATTAGCTTAGTACAACATAATTACACGCTTCAACATATTTTTTGTGACGTAGTATCTGTAACTTTTAATGATTTTCTTTATTGATTGATCCTTATTGATCAAAAATTGAAGAAAAAGTGCATCTCATATTAGCTTAGTACAACATAATTACACGCTTCAACATATTTTTTGTGACGTAGTATCTGTAATATTTAATGATTTTGTTTAATGATTGATCCGTATTGATCAAAAATTGAAGAAAAAGTGCATCTCTCTCTCTAAGAAAATCGAATATCAAAGAAAAATTCACGCAAAGAAATTAGAATCATAGGATGATACTAAATATGTAAGTTAGATAGGTTATATTTTCCTATTTACCATATACCTTTAAATAAAACGCACTGCATTAATAATTACATACAAGTACTAATTGACACATGAAACAATCCAATGGCTTTGCACACAAAATATGCAACTGATTTTGGGATACTAAATAAACTCGACAATGTCGTGATATTATCTTAGTACAATATAATTATACTCTTCAACATATTTTTTGTGACGTAGTATCTGTTTTTCCATCACTGTTTTAAGTACGTTTGATTTTAGATATTTACTGTATACTACCCATGTTTACAACAAACATACTTTATTTAATAACTCGTATGAAATACTTTTTAACATGTTTGTGTAAAAATTTCAATAACTGATTTGTTTCAAAAATGTAAAAATACATATCTTCATCAAATATGTATTTAATTTTTCACATCGGAATTCATCATCGAATATTGTGGATTGTAGTGTTTTTTATGTAAAAAATGCGAGAATTAATAATGCTACACATTTTCATTGATTAATATTGCAACGAGATTAAATACATTTTTTTCAAGGAGCTTTTAGATATTGGATTATATTTAGTTTAAAAAAATGTTTTTTGCTAACTATTAATTCAACATCAAAAATATTTATGTGTGTTTTATAAACTTCGGTAATTTCATTAAATAATTTAATCTACCATAAGAAGATTTATACATTGTACATTTCAATTCGGATATTTGCAATTATTTGTACGAAAAATATTTCAGCATATAACGACGAAATATATTTTTTGTTAAAGAGGCTGTGCTTCATTAAAAATGCTTCTTCATTATTTATGAGAAAAAAAAACTAAAGCATAACTTTCGCATAAATAACATCGTTAGAAAGCGTTTGTATGTATAAATATAAACGAATGAATGTTTTCGATAATTACAATAATTGCACGAGCGGGAAAAAAATAAATAAATTTGAAAAATAACAAGTGATACGGAAATGAACGTAACAAAAATCAATTTGCTCATCAATCCAATGCGAAAATAATTGCTTACAAACGTAAACATGTATAGGGGACAACATACAAACTGTTAATTAAAATTATTTTCGTGTAAAAATGTCGAGTTTCCATATTTTGAGAGGAGATGGAGGAGGAGGAAGAAGAAGAAGAGTCGATAAAAAACGAAACGAACGGCTTGCAACAGTGCATAAATTCGGCATTGTATTGTTCAGTTGGATGTAATAAAGATATTTTTCTATATTTTAGTAGTATGTATATGGCGAGCAAAATCTTGGTTGCAAATTCGTATGTATATATTATAATAGGATTGCATGTTTGGCTGCGAACGCCAAGGGCGAAAGCACAGTGGAGGAAAGACGCAAACGTTTTAGTCCTTCCAGTCAGGAACATGACATATAGTTATTGTACAGTTCCGTAATGGAATCTCCCATTCCAACGTGCACTAACTTGCGGTAATTTAGTTAAAGATTAGGCTAAGTTATGGCGCTGCAGGGGCTGGGAACGCGGATATATAAGGTGGAATACGAGGAGGGAATGCTCACATGAAACCCTCAATCCATCAGGGTAATGAGTGAGGTAAAGGATTGTTCGACGATTAGTTCATCACGTCTACTAATTTATTTATACTTGTTGAAATTTTCGCTGCTTCTTTATTATTCAAACGACAATCAACTTATCACAACTTGCTAAATTATTAACTCATTGTCAAATAATTACATATATACTTGCGAAATAAGTTGGATTTCAGTCAAATATAGAAATCCTGAAATATATCATAGAACAACACTTTTTCTCTTTCTAAATTTTTAAGCGTAATATATGAATTAATGAAACACTCGATAGTTTATATTAAGTTCAACTATTAAACTATCATCTAAAGCGAAATAAATAGGTAGTACTTATTTACATATTGATATTATGGATGAACTATCGACAACAAAAAATTTGTTGGTCATTATACGAACTTGATTAAATTTTGATACAAGTTTTCAAATTATCGGGCTTCTTGTAAGTCCACTTTATTTCCACGTTATTTTTGATAGTTCATATCTATGTCTAAATACTACCTTTTTAACATTCTTCTAGTGATGCCTTGAAAACCAAAACTGATAAAGACATCAATACAATTTTGTAAAACCTATCGAGTGTCTTATTAACTCATAGCATATTGCAATATGTTTTACGAGGTGCGAACAGCATCCTCTATTGAACTGCTGAGTGTATTTATTTTATCATTGAATAGCCAATTAAATATTTTTCACACACTTTCTTGGAAAACTTTATTTGTTTAGATGACTTACAGAGAAAATTGTGTCGTTATATTATTTATTTAAATTTCTTACTAAAAAGTTAACAATATATTGCTTTTTGAAGAAAAGTAGTACCTTAGAATCAAGCTAAAATACGCATATGTCGCAGTGGAGAGAAAAAGTGACTATATCGTAGCTTAATATGTAGCGAACCTATTAATTTTACCTCTATGATTTCACTACATTACCGACATTACTAACATTATCTCAGTTCACTTAAATTAGTTGTATATTTTATATGTAAAGTTATTTGCGAAGTGATTTTGTGTAGTAAAGCTGTGCAACGTTTTTCCTTTCTCATATCGTAAACGATCGCTTGTCACACGTTTTATAAATAACTATTTTTAGCTTTATTAGTGACTTATTGAAGAGGAGTAACTGCAAAGTAGCATTCAAGTGTAAAATTAGACATTTTTCCCCTTAACAGAAATGTTGTAGTTATTGAAAACGAGCTGCATTTACCTGCGTAAAGCAAATGATACAATTTTTTTCCGACTTCTTTTTATCACGTTTGAAAAGAAAATTCTATTTCTGTTGCTTTTTATATTCACAACAATATTAAGTGAATACTTTTGTTTGTAGCAAATATGCTGTTATAAAGACGACAGTGAACGCGCTTCAGTTTGAATTAATTTACAACGATATAAACAGCGTTTAAATTCATCTTAAATATTGCTCGTTTGTTTCACCGTGAGATAATATGCAATAAATTTTAAATGCACTTTATATGCCTAGACCACACTAAATTCTAACGTATAGTGGCATTACTTTATGTGCAATTTACATACATGAACATTCACAAAATCAGAAGCTTGAATGACAATTTTCATAAACACAATCTTGCAGCACATTCATTTAAAATGTGTAATTTACACTCACATTGTGACATTCGTCGTCGTCTTCAAACTTGCAACATTCTCGTATGTAACCTTCTTTGCGCAAACGTTTAAACTTTTTTTTATCTTCATATATGTGTGTTATAGCCGAAATCTAAACAAACATAAAAATTGCTAAATGTTAGTTGGCGAAAAATCGTAAAACAAGTGAAACGCTGGCAATCGAAATGTTTACGATTTTGTTGTGTATCCAAAAAGTATAAAAGATTGTTTTTGTTGGTCGACGATTTTCGTCGGGTTTTGTTTGTAGTGAAAAGAGGAAATAACATTTTAAATACTTGCACCGCAATTAAGATTAGAAACGATTATAAAACTTTTTATTTCCTTCCATGAATGGTAAAGTTTACCATGAAGAAAGTTTTCGCCATCTACATTTACATCTCATCCTAAAAAGTCATGCATGCATTGTCCTGTATTATTATTATTTAAAATGCTAATGAAGATTTCGCTTCTTCTTTCTCTACGACGAAACTTAGTTATAGTGCAATTAATCTAAACGCTGAGAAGTTTTTCTGTATCACAATTAAACATGCGACTTTTAAAGTCCTCTCCACTTCCATATTTTTTTTTAGTTGGGGAACTATTTAATACGGCCTTGCGTGTCTAACCGAAACCCTTTTCTCCGCAGGACGGCATATTATGTCCTAGGATAACGACAATAAAATGCAACTTTACCACTAATCGGCCATTATATGGGAACGAAACTTTTTTCGAGATAATGACTCTATTTTTTCACTACGTGGCCGAACCGAAAAAATAGGTTATTTAATTTTATTACAACATTTTGCGCATATCTAAAATTGAATTATTAATCATCGGCGCTTTTTTTTAATACATCGACGTAAATATTGAAATTTTACACGGGATTTTTATGACACTCAACGCGGATATAAAATTTTGTGTTTTGTCATAAATTTTGCAGCACTATAGGTAGTTGTTTGTATTTTTTTACATTCGCTGTTAGTATGCGCATTACCTATTTAACACCAATAAAAAAATCGCTATACATAAATATGAATTCAATTGTTTATATTTGATGAACACATTCATAAATATTATTTTTTAAAAAGCGGCAGAATAGTTATTTGCTCTTTCGGTATGTGTGTGTGTATGTATGTACAAACATACGTGCACATTCAACAAAACGCAGAGTATGTGCTCGTGCTAGCTTGAAACGATGCAAATTACTGCAAGAAAATATCTTATTTTCAGCTATAATAATGGCAATTGTCAAATGAGAACGAGCCAAGGCTGAAATAAACCTCATTGTCTGCTTTACGATACGATAAACATTAGTTTTTCATACCAACTTTTTAATTACTAATTATGTGCAATCCGTACAATGCAAAACACGAACGTTTACTCATTAAAATTATTTGTGTGCAGGTAAGTATTGTACTTACATACATACCTACATTTCATTTTAGAGCAAAAAAAACCTTATTGTGCTAAATATTTTACACATATGATTTTATATAATTTTCTCGGTATTTTAAATGGATTGTCATGAAACAAATTAAAGCACTCTTTCTAACACGATAAAAGCATTTCATTTTATTTTACATCAACAAATCATTTTTCCATTTAAATAAACAATATGCATTATTTTATTTATTATTCCAATATTTGCTATAAAGCAAATAAACAACTTTTAAACGAATATCGGAGTTAGAAAGCAACAAAATGCTTTCACAAATTATGGCAAATATGTTTTTTAAATCATTTTTCTTATCAAATTTTCCATAAAAATAGTTGGAAGTCATGAATGTATGTAATTTAAATGTAAACAATAGTAATAATGGTAATTCTTGTGTTGAAATTACATCGCTTGTATCGGAGCAAATATTATTCCTTAACTTACTTCAGTTTTTAAGTACAGTTGCAAAATTTACACGGTCTTAATTTATACAGGTTAGTTAAAGCATACATAATTCGTTTGATAAAAACATAAAAGTAATTGCTACATTTTGATTTCGCATAAATACACTCTGTCAAATAAGTATCGGGAATTGTCCGATAAAACATAAAATATTCATCATTCATTCAAATGGATGATTTTCTTAAATAATATAGTTACATGAACGAATAATCCTATTGTCAAAACACTTTTTAAACCCATTTTCCTAAACCGAGTTTAGTACTAGTCACAAATTCTCTTTTTTACCTTTCATTTGTTAAAAACGAGTGCTTGAAAGCATTGATTTCAGTTTTAAAAAAAGAAAAATGTCACGAAGTGTCATATCTGATAAATATGGTGATCATTCTATAATATCGCCTCAGTATTTAACCAGAAATTCGGTTAAAATGAGAGCCTTATGAGAGAATGTCTTTACTCTACTCTACAATCGGCATATAGTCATCAAATTACAGATCAATATAGAGGATAGTATCAACAATTTAGCAATAAATAGCCTTCTAAATGATCAATTCCTCATACTTATTTGACAGAGTATGTATAAACAATGAAATTAATATTAATAAAATTTATGTTAGATAGTCTTAAATTAATAAAATTAATTCTTATACGCGCGTAATTTTTATCGCCGAAATAGTTTACGTTTCCACATTGTTTGCGATATCCGAGAAAAACTCGTATAATGCTGACGTTAATGCGTTAATAATTTTTGCATGCAATCGTAATAATAATGATGATAAATATATACCTTTATTTTTTTTATTAATTTGCGAATGTAAACCAATTAGTGTAAGCAATGCGCGATAGAATAAACATGCAACATGTTTATTATTGCATACAGAAATAAGCGATCCAGTTGTGCAATTTATGTAGACTACATTATCAAAATCTACGTCTTATATACACCTTTCGTGCGCTGAGTTTTCTTTCGCAGATAAAAAACGAAAAAGCCCGCACACAAACATAAATTTATTTACTCATTATTTATGAATACACCCCAAGTTTGCAGATGCTTGTTCATACAAACATACAACAACAAAAACCCCGGTATTTATTTTATCAATTATGTCCGAACGACTCAATGGAACGTTTATTATTTTATCGAAACAAAAGTGTTAGTATTAGAGCAAATATATAATGTATAATTAGTAAATAATTACTATTGATTTAATGGAAATTATCGTTTATTGAACGCGTCGCCATCTAATAACGTGTTCATTCAAAGTGATGGAAAAGAAAAATGCTTGCGTAATTACGGCTTATTCGGACTGACATTAAAATCAATTAATTATTCCACGCCGAGCGAATAAAAATGTTTTGTCGCGCTATAAATTAATAATTCATCAAAAAGTGCAACTAAAATTTGTACAATTTTTACAATAATTAACTGCGTATTTTATATCAAAAGTTTCATTTGCAAAATGGAAATATATTTTTTACATATCTGAATCAATTTTTAATTAAAATGCAATTTTATTGAGTAGCTATATTAAAAAAATTAATTCAATTAATAGAGACACGGACAAAATACTATAATAAATCGGACACACATGAGAAAAATTAATATTTTAATCAGCCGAATAAATTTTGTTTAACGACATCGTAAATTATAATTATTGCAACTTTTCGATTTAAATTATGTAATTCTATAAAATATTGTTAAAGGAGTCAAATCGTTCACATCCTAAATAAATAAATAATTTGATTTATGTATATACAATATTGAAATTTTCAACAAATTATTATTGACGAGATGTTTTATATAAATGGAAAATATTTTATATTATCAAAAAAAATATTTAAGCAATTCAAGTGTGAATGTAATATGTTTTTATTTTCGAATAATAAAATGTTTTGAAAAAAATAGATACAAATATAAAAAATTCCAGGAACATTGTTATTAGGTACGTAGTAAGTATGTATTACACATGAAAAAGCAATAAGTGCTAGAAATGCAACTCCTGCTTGTAATATCTATGTAATTTTCACCGACAATAACTTAATGATTAAGTAATAGAAACTGAAAGAATGAACAATTGCTAGTTTTATTGGAAATAGGTAATATTATTCGAAAAGTACAATAACAATCTTCCATCAATATAAAAATAATGACATGTATATTTCGTAACCAAACCCTATTTGTATTAAAAGGATTAAAAACGAAATACATTCAGGCAGTTAAATCGTAAACAGAATAATACAATAAATAGAAATATACGAAAACATTTACAGAAAGTTTTAGCTATTATGGTCATAATCATATTTTTCAGTGAAATTAATTACGCTACACATTTATGTAAATAAATATCATATTCCGCTGAAAGTAGTCATGAATAATAATTAAAAATAATTCTATAATGATATCATTAAAATAAAGAATAATTATAATTAATTTTGGCTACCTATCCGGAAATGTTGCATTTTAATTGCAATTGCAAAACTTGGTTATTGGTTTTTCAATTAGACTCCTGCATTTAATTAATGCAATTAATTTTTGGCTATAATCTGGCACTAATTTTAAACTATAATTTAATATAATTTTTCATATTCGTATTAAACGGTATGTAAATAATTTTAGAAAAAAGATGAAACGATAAAAAATAATAGGAGCTTGCACTTAAAAAACTATTTCACTACCTACCTTCTTGCCCTGAGCGGTTTTTAATTCAATCATGCATTATTGATTTATCACAGCAACAAAAAACTCCGCACAATTTAATATTATTAAAAATTTATGTAATATTTTTGGTTGATGGAATTTTATTAGAAACTTTTTAGCGTCGAGCGTGTATCAAGTGTAGGTAGCACACATAACCTAATTGTTAAATCTCATTTTCAGCAAAATTAACACCTCTAAAACATACACACTTAATTAAATTTCATTACGTAATAACATCTAAAACACCCTGTACATTAATATATTTATTAAAGCACAACAACAGTGGTAGTAACCGTCTGATTAAACTGTCAGTGTTGCTGTTTGCCTTCGAGGAATTTGCTTAATATAGAAATGCGGTTTTATCATCTTTACCTTTTCGATTAATATTTATTTTGACGAAAGTGTCGTTTCGGTGTAAAAAAGAAAATCAACACCCAAAATTATTTATTAGAAGTAAAATCCACCGCAGTAAAATGCGAACTTATTGCAACAACGTTTCTTCGAGTTTTATATTTTTAAGGGCGAATTTCTTATTTATGGAGTTACTTGTTAAATTTGCATGATTGGACGCACGCACTTTATTGCCTTAATTTTCTTTTCTGAGGCCATTTACATATAAAATATGCAACTGGCTGAAAGTTGTTTACCTTAGAAATTATGTGAAGAAAATCACTGCTTGACGAACATGCTTAACATTTTATTTATCTACTTCAACAGTTAAAAATTAACTTAAATAAACAAATTTTCTATAATCTTATTGAAAACTGTTTGTTGACTCGGTGAGTAAGTCAAATATCACAAAATGAATTTTTTTTCCAGAAACGAAAAAATAATATTGTATTAGTACGAGTACTGTAATATATACTATAATATTCAATAAAAAAATACATATCCTCTTTATAGATTTATTGCATTGATATGTTTTAGACTTTATACTTTTTTCACTCTTTAATTACGCTTGTCTTCAATAGAAGACGTAACAAAAATTATGTGAGTTACGGGTATCGTCAATTGTGCCCATAACTATGAAAGTGGTCTAAGTAAAAATTTAATAAAAATGAGTTTATCAGTTATTTCACACCATCTTATTTAATCTAACTTTATTCAATGTAATTTTTACGTCAAAAAAAAAACTTTCAGAGAGTGGTTGTAATTTTAACGTTATACGGAATTCCTTTAGTGTTAGTTATGCAATTAATTGAATATCTCAAAACAGGGAATATATGACTTAGACCACTTTCATAATTATGGGAACAATTGGTGAATTAAACTAGCATGGGGCATCGTTTACTATAGACTTGTTGGAGCATACATTTTATGAATCGCAAGTAATTCAATTCACATACATTTAAATTACTTTAAATAATATATTTATTTTTATATAAATCTTTCCGCTATTAAGCAGTTAAACAATAAACAACGCAAGAAATAACGCAAAAAGTCTTGTTTATTGTCATAAAACTATTCTAAGATTAATGTAAGCAAAACTAAATTTATGATTATAATCAATTCATCCGTCTATGAGTAATGTATAAATATTTTATAATGTACACTATCATTGTGATTGAAATTTTTATGTTTGATGCTCTGTGCTAATCGATTGTTGCAAGCAACCCAATCAGGGAATTAAAAAATTTAGTACTTTAAGTGAAACCAGTAACTAGTTCTATATTTAAATAGTTAGAATTGTGAAAAAAGAATCCCGTGAACAAATGCGCTTCGACAAAAGCGTCCATAAATTTTTTTGCCACTCAAACAAAACATGTTTTTTTGCAGTCAAAACAATAATAGTTTATGAAATTAGCATACTTGTACTTAAACAAAACATTAACGATTAACCACAAACTATAATAAAAACAAAATTATGAATTGTTTACAAAAAAGTTGTATAATTTTGAAACAAAAATGTTATTATTAAGAGTTAAAATTAGTTATAGTGTATCTATCCATTGATGTTGCTAAAATGCTATGTATAATAATATAAATTGAAGTATATTAAAATTTTTAAAATATTTTGTTTTCTTTGTCTGTAGGCGCTTTTAGTCGAGACGCATTTGTTCGCGGACGCTTTTAACGAGGACACGACTCGTGCAAATTTTATATTATAACTATCCATTTATACAAAAACATATAGGTGCAAATCCCATGTTTACAAATTTGTATTGGTATACTCACATTTTATTAAAGTCACAGATACACGGATATTAATTCATTTTGGTTAAGTTTCATTCAGATACTATTTTAATATTGGAAATCAACGTATTTTTTATATTTTAATCCGTGTTTATATTTGACTCTGTACTGTCAGTTTGTTTTGTTTGTTACTAATTGTAAGACCTAGGACCTAACCTAGACCCTATTTGACATGCGATCGCGCATTTAGCGACTTTCGGTTGGTACTGTTCTAAGATTTGCGGTTAACTTCATGCGTAATAAAATGACAGTAGCTTATTTTGGTTAAGTTTCATTTAAATACTATTTTAATCATTTGTGTCAGTAAATAATTATTACTACAGTTAATAAGAATTTGATTTGTTAATAGGTATGTATGATTATTGAAATTTACAATGTTCCAACGTCAATTTTATATTTAATTCACGCACGGGAGATTTTTTATAAATAATTCAGATTTAATAACATTATTCATTGGTATTATAACGATATTTGATTAAAATTCATTTCTATATTAAAATATTAAATATTTTAGTATAGTAATTGCAAAATTATTTTTTATATTCCAATTTTATTTACATACATATAAGAATATCATGGTGGAAAAACATTAAATTTTATCCGCTACACATATAGAGGAAGTGCGCATAAAATATATTGGTATTAGTTTTAATTAAAAATTGCATATTTTATTTGCACAAGTTATACCTCCATCATAAAATTTTTCTCCAATTTGCGGTTAATTAAGTATTGCGAAAAAGCAGTGGACGATAATTAGCAGGAAAATAAAAAAGGGAAACGCAACAATAATGTTTGTTGTTGTGCTGTTTGTGGGGGCGTGCGGGATTGTGTAATAATCGCATCCATAAACTTGGTATTAATGATGATAAAAGCGAGAAAACGCAAAACAAGCGCCGAAACAAATGGGAAGTTGTTTTAACCGATGCTGCTTATACATCAGATAATGATAACGCCAAATTAAAATCGGTTTTGATAAACACCACGGAAACAAAGTGAGTGTTTTTTTTGCATCGCATTGATTTTATGTATGTTATGTTGTTGTATGCCGTATGGTGACTGCCACCGTTCCTATGCCTGTTTCTCAACTAACTAAAGTGGCAAATGGGAAATTGTTTTAACTGATCCTGCTTATACATCAGATAATGATAATGCCAAATTAAATTCGGTTTTGATAAACGCCGCGGAAACAAACTGTACTTACCGACGAGTGATTTTTTTTGCATCGCTTGGATTTTATGTATGTATTACATATATGTTGTTGTATGGCAACTGCCACCGTTCCTGTGCCTGTTTCACAATTAATTAAAGTGGCATTAACGAAAAATCGCCGGGGAGAAATCTTTATTCAACATTTACGAGAGACAAAAGTTTGCTAGACAGATAGATGTCGTGCATTAGGAGGCGTGCATTTCGTATGTAGATGACCTCTGAGAATAAAGAAATAAAAGAGCGAGCGTGGCAAAAAATTAATGTTCGGCTATAAGGCGAATGCGTCCAATCATTTAAATTTCAGTGGTTGGTATAAATAATCGAATGTTTACGATGGCGGCAACAAAAAGCGGCGGGGAAATAGTAAAATAGTTTTGCGGTGGGAAAAAGGAATGGATTTGAAGTCGGGTTGCGCATTAAGGATTATGCGAATTAAAATCGGTTTTATTGCAGCATCAATGCAAACTATATATTATTGATTTGTACACATTGTGTGTAAGTAATGTTTTATCCGAAAAGCGCAACGAGCGAGCGCTTAAAATCGAGTTATAATTGAAAAAGTTATCAAAAAGAAACTTTCAATATAGATGAAGGAAATATTTGCGTTGTTAATATATTCTTTCATGGTGGAAATTCAAATTTTTCTTTGTGCTAGGAAAACTTGATAACACTTTTTTAATCAATTTTTCTTCGTTTTTATTAACATAGAAGTGGATATGAATTGCATTACCCCCTCAGATTTTTCCAACAGCAACAAACTCCTCAATAATTGAACGCATATTAATTATTACCATATTAGATCGCGCCAGCTAGCTAGCTAGTGGATGTATTGACGTAGCTTTTCTCGAACTTATTAGTCATGATAGTCAAGTTGGGAGAATTGTGTAGCAAAACAAAAGTAACAATTGTGTTGTTGTATAAATAATTGTTTGTCGCGTTGTTTGCCAACTGATGAAGATTTATTGTGAATTTACTTAAGAAGTGTTAAGGATGTTAAGATGAAAGTTTTCGGGTGGATTGGGAAATTGGCGGCAAAAAAAGGCTAGCTCCTATTTAGTAGTCGTTTTCGAGTAATAAATATAGATGATGATCATTTTTATTTGCCAGTTTGCGACGCTAGCTAGCTAGCGTTTATTAAATATTTTAATCATGAAATTGGGTATTAATTTTCTAAGTGAATTACCATATAATGACTGTTTTGTAATTCAAATAAAAAATCGATTTTCTGGCTTATAATTAACTTAGATCACCTATCACTAAATAATTGAATTTTTTGCCACGTAAAGGGATGGACGAGGTGTGGGAATCGCAGACATATAGATAAATAGAAAGAAGCTCGAAAAATTTTTTAATAATAAATCACGAAACTAATCTCTTGTAGTAATTCTTTTCGTTTCGTTTCGTTCGCTTTGTATGTGTGAGTGTGCGGTTAGAAAAGTTTCTTCTTAAAGCTTTATTTATGGTTTGTTTTGGGCTCTTAAACAATCCAATTTATATGTGATTATTTGATCAAGTCGCTATCTTACCGACAAAGAAATTTCATTCAGAAGGAAAATTCGAAATTGAACGATTTCTTCTTATTTACGTAAAATATTCATATTTGGTGATAGATGACATTGTCTGATGATTGAGCTCGACTCGTCCAACAAATGCGCTTTATTTGTTGAGCAATCGATCAATGCTCACCAATTCGGACAAGCGACCGATCGAAGATGACAGCTGAAATATGCAAAGCTTCGACGTTTCACAGCAAAAAAAAAACGCCCGTACGTAGACGTAGACGACAATCAGATAACTTCATGGATTTGTCCGAAAATCTATTACGTGACGGAGGGATGGCACTCAGCTATTCAATCTTTGTTGTCAACTCTCGACTCATACATAACCTATATAATATAATATTAAGCAATCTGTCGTAGCAGAGCAATGACGTTTTGACGCATGTTTAGACACACATTCGATACACACAACAATACGTTGTGATTAATGATGGGGAAATTTACGTTTTGGGAATTTATAGTGCGAAATTAATGTGTTCTTCTATACAGTTCAAGGATACGTGAAATAAAAGATGTTGTTATGCAGCGATTGTACCAAACGCTTTTCAATCGATGGAAATTAATTGAAAAATAATTTGGCGATGAAATGAGATGTTCAAAAATGCGAATAAAGCGTTGCGTAATTAATTTTTCACTCCACAAAGCGCAAGTGTGGAGAATTATCGTAAATATGCGAAAATGATACTCGGGGAAACAATGAAAGCAAATTAAAAAAGACAATGTAGCAGCGGATTTTTTATGCGTGCCGTGCCGCGTCGACTTAATGAAGCAGAAACACTAAATATTTGGATTTTTCTTGAAATGTGCAAATTGATTGTCATGTGGCGCGACTCACTCAATGATAAAAGCATTTCATTTTATTTCTTTTTATATCAATAAATCGTTCTTCTACATATTTAAATCGAAAATACAAGTACCTACCTATAGGTAGTATATAGGTATACCTTGTCGCTTTTATTTAATATTTCAATATTGCATTGGAATAAGGCAAATGTTATTGAATACGATATTTTATATGTTTTTAAAAGCATCGCAAATTATTATTCCTAGTATTCAAAAATCACAAGAAACATAAATATTGTATAAGGAGGGAACACTCAAGCAATTTTTACTCGCTTTGGTTTTTAGACACGTGCAGGTAATAAATTTTCGACTGTGTTTTGATTTCTACTTCTAACGTCTGCGCCATCGTCATAAGCTTGCAATAATTTTGCATTTTATCACCAAATTTATTAGTTATAATTGAATCGAAACTATCTTGAGTCACAGATAATGCTTACTAAATTTACTAAGCGAAGAAAAGCGCGTATTTTGAAATTGGTTATACACAGTCATAGCGAAATAAAAAAATTATAAAGCGCTGTTTATAATCGAACTAATTACCATACATAACTCATAAATCATCGTCTGTCATTCGTAGAACGTGGAATGTGAGTGAAGTAATGCTAAACGTAGCGAGGCATAATAGTCGTGAACTTGTTAATTTTCTTTGGACGTTTTCGATGAAAAGGATGCGAGCGTGAAGCACACAAAAACGTCACAAACGAACCTTCGCATTTGTCATTTTGTTTGTTTGCATTCGCCTTTCTTGATCTTGCACAGGAAGGGCTCCGGCCGTTTCGTATTTTATTTTAGTTTTCTTTTTTATGCCAACTCCTTCGCGCACTGCTTCAACTTTATTCACTCGCCATTGTCATGTAAAGTTACAGCCGCCCTTAAATACTTCTTGCATAAACCTCCGAAACGCTGAAGGACAGCTTTCTTAATTTGATATAATTTATGGCTTTAAGTATCTCGTTTTTGTTGTCGATGATTGATTATGAAATGAAATTTCCAGCCGAATTTTTATGATAATCTACTACAAACGGGCGCACCGAAAAATATATTATATGATATTTGTATGTGTGTTGGCATTTTTCACCCAAAAAATATTTAAATTTCAAATTTCGTTGCTTGTGCTTTTTGCTACATACATGCATAAAATGCGGCATATAAAAAACATCCACTTCATTTACCACACACACACACAAACACGCACACACATACACATAAAATAAAATTCTTGACAAACAACAAAAAAATCATTCTATCCACAATCATAATAATATTGATGTATGCAAATTCAATAAATTGTGTTTGAATTTTAACTATAATTTTGTGTGTAAACAACATTACCAATAAATCAAACACGTTCGAGGCTTTTTCTTATGAGATTTCATGTAAATAATGAAATAGTTCTGTGTTTGCACTATGATTTCGAATTAAATAATGAATAGTTGATTGAATGCCGAACGTTTGTTGTAATAAATAATAAATAAAACCTAGCTTGGCACTCGAAATGTAAATTTCCAACTTTCCAATTAATATGTTAATTAATTGTTGGATTCAATGTACGAAACTTTAACACCTTATCGTTTTATTCATTCATTCAACCGCATTCAATTTAGTTTCCTTTGCAAAATATTTAGTTTGTTTGATATGCGAACGATGCGCTATCATTTTGAATAAAGTATTTGGGTTGACTTTTACACGACGCGACTGTATTTTTTTCGCCAAGAATAATATTTTTAATGAGCACACCTTTTTATTCATAAATAAAGTTCAGAGAAAAAACCATATAAGCTATCTTTAATGATACATTATTATAAATGTTGAAAATTGCGTTGTGTGGGAGTGAGAAACGGTTTCATTTGATGAATAATATCAATATTGATTTTATTAAATAGTACGTTTAACAATAAGTATGGAAATGACTGCAATTATTTTTAAATTATTGTACCAAAGGACATTTTACAATGTTTCGTTAAAAAATATTCATCCGAACAAATAGAATATATTATTAAATTATGCATGTCAAACATTATGGTGAGTGATGTCTGAAAGAATTACTAATTTTACAATTACGCAAACACATCTTTGATTTCTGCAATACTAAATTACATACAGAGATCAAACATTATTTTGATTTATATATAGATCTAACGCTTATTCACATGATACATTATATGGTCATTTAAAATATGCATAGGTAGATATAATAATGAATGATTTTTTAAGTAAAATATAGGGGAGAGTTGCCGAAATCGTACCACTTCACAACATAAATCCATTTATAAAGACTTATTAATTATAAAAATGCTCTATTTTGAAAGTGTTGAAAAAGTACAAATTAGGCAACTGGCATCCTAAAATCATACCAATCTGTTACTAAAATCGTACTCATTCTTCAAATAGTCAAATTAAGTTTGGAAATGATAAAGACAATTAATAATGTATTAATTGAACTTATATCTGAATAAATATAGCAATCTTAATTTTTGATTTGTTACAATTAGGGCAAAAATAAATGAAGTAAAATAAGATATTACAAATTTGATTAAAATGAAAATAAATGTCATCGAACAGCTTCTAGAAAGATAATCGTTATGTATAAAATACAAAAAGTAGCATCCAACTTACTTGTTTTTTAAATTGGACTAGAACAACACATACGAGCATACCTAAGTATTGCAATGCACAAAAATTAGTTTTTATAAGAATAATATCATACGTAATTTCATAATATGCCGCTGGATGTCAGATATTTAAAATAATAATGTAAAACCGTAGCTGGTACGATTTATGAAACCAGTATGCATTCGGAAACTCTCCCATAATATAATATACTAAGCATTTATTTTTCATTTAAAGTAACCAAGTACCTAATTAGATATGTAATATTGAAAATTAATAGACAATTCTTATATCTTATTTTTTATATAAAATATTATATGAATAGATAATTATATGAAAAACTTAAAATATAGATTTTAAGTAAAGTGCGAAATGTTAACAATTCGATAATCAATATGATTTAATCTGTATTAAAGAGGATTACATCAGTAATGATTGATTTGGCACTTGCTCTAAACTATACGTAATAAAAAGCATAAATTTATGCATTGAATAGAATATAATGTGGCGATGACAATTGATTATGTTTATCGAGAAAATATCTATATAGACATTGTATTTGTGCGTAATTTAGTTGTGCGTGATTGTGTCAATAATTATCACGTAGAGTGTCACAATATAGAATCCATTCGCTCGGCTATATTATAGCGATGTTGATATTATTGCATAAATTAATTGGAAATTGTAGGCGAATTCGAATGGTTAACATCTGTTGTATTAGAAATTCGACGAATACAAGCTGTAAGGAAGCTTATGTAAGCGCGTGCTGGGTTTGCTGTTGAGCAGGGAAGTAAACAGATCTTGTGTGCGGTTTTGGATATTATACATAATCAAATAGAGGACGGGAGACGCGGGAGGGTTAAGAGGCGTCTGTAGGTACGGTTTGTTACTTGACTCCATCTGCTTCTCGCTAATACGAGAAACTTTCGACACCAACTGTCTTGTTGTTGATACCGATAATCTATAGATTGTTTTCGATTAAATAAACTAATCAGACACCATTTTGGACGGAATGAAAATGAACCGTTAAATAATCATACCAAAGCGATAACAAAACTCGAGCCAAGTTGAAAACAGAAAGTTTTTCCAAACAAAATAAGAGAGTGAAAAACATCAACGAGACTACGAGTATTAGCGTAGTAGTACTATGCTTATTGCGGAAAGTTTTTGCACCCGTGGAATGATGTCAAACGTGAATCGTTTCCGTTTTTTTAATCTAAGCAATGAGTATTTATAAAACTAATTAGGATTTATTCTGGCCGCAGTTTTGGCTGCAATGATTTTCTGTCATTTGATCAAAGTAATTCTTAGTTACGCTTGAGTTATATTGCCAAACCATTGATGCTATTAAATAGATTATACGATGAATGCAAATCCAAATACAAAGAAGATGAAAATCTTTATAAATAAAGGAGGTTAGAAAAATGATTCTAATTTATTTTCATGTTTGTTCCCTTTGCGTTTTTTATCGCATTGACCGCCATTCTTTTATTATTGACACTATTTTTTATTTTGTTTTATTCTTACAGAGTCGTTTAAAGAAATTGCTAAAAAGCGATAAATCGTTTTTCTTCATACTCGTATATATATATATATATATATCTATCTATCTAACCCCATCCTCATCCTCATCCTCATTCTCATCCACCATCCCGAATCCAACTATCTGAATATTAATAAAAATTAACAATGACAAATTACGTGTATTTAAGATAAGTTATTTTAACACTTTGCACTTGCTTCACTCACTTATCTTTCAGAGAGCAGAGCTTTCCATAAGATAAAGTGATTTTCCATTTAACATTGTAAAAGTCTCTGCACTCTTAAACTTAAATTAATTTCTTTTTACGCTGTTATCGAATGTCATAAACTTTATAAATTTACATAAAATGCAATTTATAAACAAAAAGTAACCAAGTTTTTAGAAAATGCTGTTTCCATTAATTCTGCATACTAAATTTTAGTTAAAAAACGTAATTAAGAAGTTATTAGATTTGATTAAAATTGTTTTGAATTATTTTTATAGCAAGCTAATTAATGTACGAATGGAAATTTGATTGCGTTTTTAATCCCTCGATTTTATTTCATGTTATTGAATTTGATATTGTATTAATATTATGGAAATTTGTAAAGATCTTATAAAGTAATATTTTTGAAACTTTTATAAGCATTTTCTTTATACCATTATATAGATTATTAAATATAAGGTTATAACATTTTTCTATACTGACTTGCTTTGAAAGATATATAAATAAATTGCTTCAGTTAAGATTATGAACGATATTTTAAGTGATAGTAAAGTGATGCGCTTTTTTTCTCCGTTTTGCTCACTCACTCACTGCCGCTTTTTTCTCGCATGCTGCGAAATCTTATCTTATAAGAATGCATAAAAATTTGTGAGTACTTACTTTGAAAGATTTTTCACAAGAGATAGGTATCCGTTTTATGCATGGATTATCGATGCCACCTTTTACCAATCGGATTATAATCTTCTTCGGGCTGGGTGTGCGACGACGGCAGCGCATTTTCAATATATATATATCTATATACCTTTATATTATTGAGATATGTCTTATTCATACGATTTCTATATGCGAATCCCTCTTTAGCCTGATATGTTTAATATTTCTTTTGGATTTAGATTTAGTGGCATTCTTTAATGCCCTTTTCACACTATAAACGCTATAGCACCTCTTTCGCAATCCATTCTTTCGCGCGAGCGTCACGCTGAAAATCTCATATTGGATCCTCTAACTCCACTATCAAATCAACTCGATGGCGGCACTACTCAACATAACAATATACCACCCATCAAAACCGAAAATGCCTTCTTAATACTCGATTAAAATTTTATCGACGCATTATATGACAATCGCTTTTAAATTGTATTTTACGCCAAAACGTGCTCGACGTTTTCATTTAATGGGCCTCCCATCTTGTTTTTTAAACCGTAATTTACGTTCCGAGCCAGGAATTAAGGGAAGACACTTAAATGGCAATAACCTTTAGCATTATTAAATTTATACACGAATTAAATTTTCGGCTGGCTATATTTTTATGTGCGATTTATGCGCATCAGCGATAACTATTTTAACAAGTTCATTAAGTGATTGCCATCCCGGTAAATAGATTCGTAAATATTTGAATTGCAAAATGTATTTCGTTCGCATTTTTATAGATTAATTAAATTATTTTATTGTTTGTTATGAAGTATTACTCTACTTCAATAATTGATTGATAGATTTTAATTCAATTAACTCTGGCATACTATTTATTTTTTTAATTATGCTTAAATCAGTTGCAATTTCAAAACAGCGCGAAAACAAAACAAAAAATGTTGTTATTTCTTTTTTTTATGTAAATACTTAATTTAATTTAATAAAACGCAACTTGCTGCACATATACATATACACATATACATAGTTGTTTAGATTAAAAATGAAATGTTTGTTAGAACTAAAAAATTGAATTTCCTTAAGGGCGGGGTATCTATATAAAGTAGTTCAGATCATTTATAATTAAAATGCAAATTGGTTTATTGTTTAAGTAGTCTATAACTAGAAGAACTTTACAATACAATGATATAATGAGTTAATCAATCAGATTTTCAGGGGCTATAAAAAAGGCCCTGAAAACTGCACTATTTTGAACTTAAAAGCTCATTTTTAAGGAAACGCAGCAACAAATCTTTTTCTGCTGTAGAGCAAATTATTACTTAGAACAAATACTAGGACATGTAATAAATTCATACTCATTTGAAGACTGTAACTATATTTATTGAGTTGGAAATTTAAGAAAAGAAGATGTTAATAAGATCAAAGTATATTAGGTCCTAGTTTTCATTATTATAAAATCAAAATCGTTTGATTTAAGTCGATATCATAATAAGATTCTGAGAAAATGGGATTCCAAGTTCAAAATAGTTCAATTTTATTTGCTTTTTTTAATAGTACTTGAACGTATAATGAATATGTCATTGCATTGTAAAACTCTTCTATTTATAGACTATTTAAACAATATAACAATCTAACATAAGGATACACAGAGATATTTGCATTTTAAATATAAGTGATCTGAACTATAATACTTTTAATAAATACCCTGCTCTTAATTAAATTTATATTTATTATATTTTGATATAGAAACAATAACACAATAACAATAATGTATTGCGCTTAGAGAGGTAAACTATTTGTGCAAATGTATTTAAAAATGTTGTTTACTATTAGAAATAAATAAATTAAATTAAAAAAAAATTTAATATGTTTTTATTTACAAAAATATGTTTATACCTAATTATAGTTCAATACCGTAGCAATTTAAATTATTTGCTTCATGAAAATAATCTAAGTTATCCATGAAATGTTGACCGAATGACTGAATGACTGACTGACTGACTCTCTGACAGACAAGTTATTATAAAAGCATATAACAAACAAGTAATGGTAATGCGAATGTGTTATTATTGTCAAATAGTAGATTTAGTAAATACTTGTAATAATAGATGCATAAACTTTAATTTTAATTAAAGAGGTGTACGTAGCTCACATAACTTTGCTAAAATCTAGTGCACGATCATAATACATTGTAAATCTTTGCAAATACGTTGTATTTTATAAATCCCAACACGAATGAGTACAGTACGAAATATTAATTAAATTTACTTAGTGTGTTAATATGTTTAATGTTACAATATTTATGTTAATACATTCCTTGCTTTTAGAGATGAAATCAGTAAATTCTAAAAAATTTCAAAACTTTATTTTATACTCAACCATGAAGAGATAAAATATTTCCACCGTATAATTAACATTCCCTACATATTTCTATGTACGTACCTACATAAAATATTTTTTATTGTTGCATTACGAACAAAGATACAAACTTTTATTCTATGTATGTTGCGTATACAATGTATTGTTGCATGCAGTAATTACTTGCTAGAGCTGTTGTTGTTGTTTTTTTCTTACTCTCGACATAAACACGATTTAAATTGTTAATAGTTTGCTTAGTATTAAATCGCATCCGGAAAGCCACCGTCTATTCGGATGTGTATGGAATAACTAAAATTTATTTGTTGTTGTGCAAGGGATGCCATAACAAAAATATTATTAATACAGCTCAAGTTTACACAAGTTGTAAACTATATCAAGTCAACAAGCTACATATGTTGCACATAAGATAATCAAATTATTGGGATGGGAAAATATAATGCATACGGAAACAAGCCAATATCTACCATCCAAATTACTATTTACAAACTTGATGAATCGATGAATGATTTCATTATTATTTACATTGTATTATCTTAACATAGGTACATATGAAAATAAATGAAAAGCTATTAGGAGAATTTTACGTTAATGTATTATAACATACCATACACTTGGAATAAAGCTATATTAACGTAGTTATTTATTTATTTACGTTATATGTACCTACCTGTATAGTAGCAATATTTATTAAATTTACTACCGGGGGCAAAACAAACGCAAAGGTAGTAAAACTTTATAATATAATTGTTTATTAAATAGAATTTTTATTTTACTGCTGCACAAAGCATAGATATTTTTATTAGCCAGTGTTATAAATTTGAGTAGTAGCATAGCATTGTGTGCTGGTGGAGTTGCTTGCCATTCTCTTGATCTGGCAAGATTTAGGTCAATTATAGCTTTAACCTAGGATGGTATCCTAATGCATATTTGCCGAACGAATAAACAACCGTTCACAGTTTGAATCTTAGCGTTAGCACAGATTATTCGCGTGATGTTTGCCCACGTACGAATAATTAGAAGCATTCGTGGTATTTTTGTTTCATTCCAACATTATTGCAGAAACTTTGACCCATTTTTCTTGGTTAGTCTAGCATTTCCGGCCTTGTCAAAAGTTATTACGATATATTGACTATATGTTATCTTAGAAATAAGCCTGCGAGCTGAAATATTTCCAGCATTATATAGCTGAACGTCTTATAAATAATAGACAAGTTGTATATTAGTAGTAAAATTGTTTTCTAATTGTTTCAGGAATATGTTACAGTCGTAGTTTGAAAAATTTGAGACTGACGGTGCCGAGGGCGGTGCGCGTGGGACATTCAGTGACATTAGAGTGTAATTACGATTTGGAAGATGCACCATTGTACTCTGTTAAATGGTACCGAAACTCGCAAGAATTCTACAGATATGTGCCGAAGGAAGCGCCGCCGACGCGCGTTTTTCCACTTCCAGGACTACATGTTGATGTAAGTCGTTGTCCTCATTGCATGTTTCTGTCACGGAAGCAATTTACTTTCAAACTAGAAAAAGCCCCATTTGTCTCAGGCTGATTAAACGAATAAAAAGCGTTAATTAAAAGGTGGAAAACATTCTATTCTTAGTTCCGCCTTTTTTTCCATTCGTTTGTTGTTTTTACCCTCTTTGCGCGTTGCGCTTTTCTTCATTATAAAAGAGGATACGCAGAGAAAAACGTAAATAAGATTAATTTAGTTTTGATTTCTTTTTAAGCTTGATTAAACGCTAGGCTAGTGTTTAAGGCGGCCAGAAATATTTCTTCTTGACGCTGCTACCCCGTTTTTTCTTCGCTTTTTTTAACAACACACAAAAGATATTTTTAAGCAACGCAATTAAAAATGAGGGATGATGCAATAATTAATTATCAGCTTGTACCTTAAGTAATTAATCATATTTTATTATGCCTTTCAATTTTTTGCGCCTACAAGTAAAACTTTTCTGACTAAACAATTTGCATTTATAAAAATTGCCTATTTTATTTTATATTATAATAATATTTAAAAATTAATTAATCATTCATACCGTCGATTAGACGGCGACAAAATAGAAAAAATTGGAGCAGCAATTTAATTAAAATAAACTCGTAACAACTAATTACAAAAACGCTTAAACTTGTAAAAATGCTACAGTCATGGAAATGTACATAATAAGAATATGAAAAAGTTTTTTGTTGTTTTGTATACAAAAAGTATAAATAGCGAAACTTTGACTTTACAAGCTGTTGTTATCTGCAAATACAATGCACGATTATAATAAAATAAATTAATGCTTTAAACTTTTCTAAAATATAAATTAAATGTAACAAGTTGATGAGCATATTTCATTAAATATGAGTAATCGTCAAGTTTTTTTCAACTCATCATAACAGCATTAAAATTTATAAAACAAACAGCTCGGATGTAACATCACAACCTGTACGATGAGGATAATTTTATTAGTATTATCTTTCTAGTACATAGAATTACATCTCCTGTTGGATTTATTTCATAACATAAGAGAGCTCTGGCTCAACAAGAATACATTACTTGGATATGAAGTATTATTTAAAACAGTAAAAATGATTTTATACGCACATCTAGAATTTTACATCTTGTTCATGCCGTAATTAAAACGTTAACGTTCCATAGATGACCGATATAAAAACGTTTAATTGATGCATAGATAGCCATTTTATAACTGAATTAATTCACCTGTTTTGCATCGATAGAAAATTTACATTTCAGAAAATTTTAATATAAACATACATTGTTTTTTGGATTGTTATTATCCTTCTGGGTGCACATTAAATGCAGGTGGCATTTTATTGCATTTGTTTCTCATGTAGATTCGGTAAAATATGAGGTGGATGTGCTTCGAGTGGTAAAAACACGTAACATGGAATAAATTACAGCGCTGGAATGCGCTCGAAAAAAGTGCGGCCAGTATCTGTAAATAACAAATAGTTAGCTATCTATGCATGTTCGTATCAAAATCGACGCAATTCCAACAGAAATTGGCTGAAATTACGAAACATATATCAAAATTATCGTCGCGACTAATATAGAATTTATTTCTGAACTAGACAAAATGCATACAAACATACAGGATGATCACAATAAACTTGAAAGTACAATATTCTACTTATAAATAAACCAAATTAATTATACATTATTCAATTCCTTTTCTTCTTAGAAATGTTGGAAAATCGTAAATCTTTGGCCCGACACTTTAATGATTCAAAATTGCATTACGTACCATCCTGTATATAAAAATGTCATGTATAATAAATTATATCTAATTAAATTTATTTAAAACGAGCAGCACAATCTGTATGGCCGTCGCCTCTGCCATACTCGTACTGAGCAGACGTGATGTGATACATTTGTAGAATTTTCAGTTTTATTCGGGTAAATAAAATAGCTATCTGTAAATGTTGATATCAAAGTCTAAACTGACTTTCAGCACATAGAAAATGTACCTGCAAGAGATGAATGCACGTAGTGATGCGTTTTTCTCATCTCTATACTTAATCATTTTTAAAATATAACAGGTTGCGGCATTACCAGGTCGTCGCCAATACCCAACTTTCCCCTAAGTACTTATTTGTTTCAGCGTAGATCTACTTTCCTTTATGTCACGTTTGCCTGTCGACTACGTATGCACAAAAATGCATTCATACTCAATGATACGATACTTTTAGAATAGCATTAATATAATTTAAAAAAAACTTAAAGATTATAGGTATTAGATTTGCTTTTTTTGTTTACATTAATAAAAAATAAAATCAATATATTTTGAGTTAAAAATCGCGCTTTGCTTTGATGTATCTAACTTATAATTTTTATTCTTCGTGCACGTTTTATACCGGAATGGTTGAAAAATTATATTTTCAATAATGTCATGTATAATAAATGATATCTAATTAAATTTATTTAAAACGAGCAGCACAATCTGTATGACCGTCGCCTCTGCCATACTCAGCAGACGTGATGGTGATATATTTGTAGAATTTTCAGTTTTATTCGGGTAAATAAAATAGCTATCTGTAAATGTTGATATCAAAGTCTGAACTGACTTTCAGCACATAGAAAAATTACCTGCAAGAGATGAATGCACGTACAGAAAAAATGTTCTCGAATGATTGAATAATTTAAAAGCGTTAAAATGATTGCATCTTGAACGTTTTCAATACATGCTATACTACATAAAATGTATTAAATCCATTATCGATTTAAATATATACGTATACGTATGTTTTGGCCGTGTGTAAGTGTGTATCTGTGTGTGTGGATATTGGAAAATACCGTATATTTCAGGATGAAGATGAAAAAATAGAGAAGTGCTATACATTGTATTTATCAAATTGCGTATAAAAATGGGATTTCAATTTTGTTTCGCCTTTTTTTTATTTTTGAGTGTCTATCCTTTGGCACTGGGAAAGAATTTTATAATATAACCGTGCTATAAAAGACGAGTGCCTTTCATTAAGCAGTCGTATACATTTTGTAAATTGGAAATTACCAAATAAATTATGGGCCATTTAAATGAAAATGGTGAAGAAATGCGCGCCGGCAATTTACTTTACTATTGTGCTTGTTTATTATTTGTTTATTGGAATTTCAGCGTCTTAAGTTTTTACAATTTATTTATGTTTGCCGTTTAACTCACTTAAACGGCAATTCCTTTTTTCGCATCTCATTTCTCAGAAACCGGGCAGCGGAAAAGTCGACAAGTGCATTGCAATTTCATTAACTGTGCATACATTTTCATGGAAATGATCAAATTTAATAACTACTTTAATTAATTTATTTATTAGTCTGCACTAGTTTGCAGAAAAAGCGTTTTGTTCTTGAACAAACATATTATAAAATACTTATTTTTATATATTTTAAGTTAAATAAATAGTAAACTTTCTTTTTGATTTATGATCTTGTCATTTACGAAAGAGATAGGCCAGTTTTATAACTAAATAGGTATGTAAGAGAGGGTAATTTAGCTCTATGATTTTAGTACATTACCTTCATTAGAAATATTACTTTAGTCTGTTAAAACTAGTAATATACCTTATGCATAGGGTTATTTAAATACCTACTTCTTTAATTATTATAATAATGTATATGCATAAATTTTGTTCTTAGGCAAATTGCTTTTCGGCTTTCAACAGTCATACTAAATCCACTACCAAAAACGGTTATTGTTTCAATCGTTATATAAAATAGATAGTAAAAACAAACTCGAAATAAATTGCAACTAATGCATATGAAAGAGCAACTAATATACTATCTAAATGAATATAAAAAAAATCTCAATGAATGTAGTTCAGTATTAAAAATCAAAAAAAGCGAAAAAATCATGGAGGGGTAATGGCAAAACTGGTAGGGTAATTGCGCTCTAACAAATAAAATAGGTAAAAAGCTACATATTGTAAACTTGTCATTAAATATACAAAAATTACATTTATGATTATCAGGGATGTCCTGTAAACTGCATTCCGTATGGACCATCCCAAACGTAATTCACATTGACCGGCTTCACCAGGCGAAAGCCATGATTTTTTCGCTTTCGGTTCTCAAAATAGCTCCCCCCATCCACTAATAAAGTTTCATTTTACCTTTAAAAAAAAAATAGCTCCACTTTTTGTTACCCGTGACAATCCGATGCAAAAAAGACTTCCTTTCTAACCGTTGAAGAAGCATTTCTCAAACAGTTTTTCGTTGTTCTATTTGCCTGTCATTCAATGCATGCGGCACCCATTTTCCATACTTTTGGATCTTTCCCATAGCTTTTAAACGTTGACAAATTGCTACTCGGGACACTATAAGAGTTTTCGCCAATTTTTGTTCTGATTGGGATGGGTCTTCATCTAATAACACCTCCAAATCCTCCACTTCAAACATCTTCGTTGCACCAGCATGTTCATTGTCATTCAAATCAAAATTACCACTTTTAAATTGACGAAAAGATGTCTCACACGTTCTAATTACTGGAGCATGTTCACGATAAGCTTCCACTAGCTGCAGTTGTCGATTTCTTCAGATTAAATAAGAGAAGCAGCGAATGCCGCAAATGCTCTTTATTTGGAACATAACTCGCCATATTCATTGATATAAACAACTAAGTCGATATTATTTTTACAGAATAAGATTTGCGTATTTTCAGAGGTCAATATATAAATATCTTATACAGTATATGATATGTCCAATCCATAGAAATACATACATGCATATAGTAAATGTCTTACTATAAAACCGGTAATTTTCAAGTTATACACCTGGTACATTATCTGATCCAGACATAATTATTATTTATAAAAATAATTTGGCTTCAATTTTTGTGCGCTTTTCAGTTATTACAGAAAATACGAAATATTAAATGCAAGAGCTACTAATTTATTTGTTAAGAAATTATCGCCATTTTGCAATATGTTAGCTTACACAATGTTTGCAAGGTACTGATGCGTTTTTCTGATCTCTATATTTAATCATTTTTAAGATATACCAGGTTGCGGCATTACCCGGTGGTCTCCATTGCCCAACTTTTCCCTAAGTACTTATTTGTTTGAGAGCAGGTCTACTTTGCTTTATATCACGCTTGTCTGTCAAATATATGCACAAAACTGCATTCATACCCAATTATACGATACTTTGAGATAAGCATTAATATAATTAAAAAAATAACTTAAAGATTATATTAGATTTACTTTTTCTGTTTACATTAATAAAAAGTGAAATCAATATATTTTGAGTTAAAAATCCCGCTTTGCTTTGATGTATCTAACTTATAATTTTTATTCTTCGTGCATGTTTTATACCGGAATGCTTGAAAAGTTATTTTCAATATTGCAAAATTGGAAACCTGAATAAATAGATTAAAACATGTATGTATTTATGTAGGTATAATATAAATTATTTCGACTTTATTTAAATTAAAAATGTGGCTTTTTACATATAATAATATAACGAAGCGAAAAATACGAGAGTGGGATTTATCAATAGCTTCCGGCCTAAGGATCATAGAAATCGAAGGCATATATTTTTGTCAAAATCTCAGATTCTAATTTCTATCGGATTACATTTCGATCCTCCACATATTTCATAGAAATGGAACTTGCAATAAACTATACTGATTTATATTTACGCATCGCCCATATTTAATAATAATTATTTATTTTCGGCTCAATAAAATGCGTTGCAAACATTTTTATTCAAGCAAATAAATAAAATATACTTTTTTCAATTATTTTTATATCTAAATTTTTGTGAAATATTTATTTTGCTAACAAATATTGATTTTAAGTTATAATATTAATTAATGCTATACGAGTATATATATATCTAATATTTGTTGTTCGTTTGATTGTTATTTAGATTTATAATTAGCTCTTGGTTACAATTTGAATAACACACGCATAAAAAGTATTAATTAGAACGTTGCTGAATAATAAATAAATTATTTTTCAAAAAATTGAATTCATTTTAATTGCAAATGCGATTCTAAATCTAATCTGATGCAAAATTCTGCGATATGTGAAATTTACATTCGTTGAAATTTTTAATAAAACATAAATTTTTAATGTAGCAATTGTTTGTTGAAAGTCTTGCACATAAAAATTACCACACAAAAACTATTCAATAAACAAAAATTCAATTTCAGGTTTGCTTTTTGCGACTGCGAAAATATTTCAATAATAAAAATGAAGCCATTTATGGAGCGCACTACTCGCAAAAACTTGATATCCTCGAACGTATATCCTAACTAAAAAAAACGAGCGAAATTTATAGAGGTCTATCAATTACTTCAAAACTTGTAATACTTTGTATGACACAAAATTTACATGAGATAGTATCATTCCTCGCGCGCATAAAACGAACGACGCCAACGACGAATAAAACCGGATGCAAAATTTAGTTAAAGCGAATGCAATTTGGCTGCGAAAAAACTTTCAAATAAAATTACTTACGCGAGAAAAGCGCTTCAATCTGAAGCAGCCAATGAATTTTCGCGCACGTGATCGTATGTCAATTTCATACCACGTATTTATGATTTTTTAATTAATTGAAATTAACTTGTTGCAAAACTTTCCTCGTGGTGGATAATTGAAAAACCAGCATTTTAGTTTTACAGCTTAATTAAATAGGAAACCAGCCCACTTATAATTAAATATTTTTACTGCGACCTGCGACTTTAATTAAATCAAGCGAATTTAATTCCGCAAGAAGCGGGACGAAACGGCGCGTTTTTCTTTTTCTCGCCGTCGATATAAAAATCGGCTAAATTAATTATATATTTTAATAAACTCGAACGCCATACATCTAATTCAATTTTGTTGATTGAAAATTTTAATGTAAATCAATAACGTTTCGCGCAGGTTTTATTAATTGACTGTTTGATTTTGCGGCGTTGTTTTTTAGAAAAGTTTCTTCCCAGAAAACAGCTGGCCGAGATTGATTAATTTCATTTCATTACAATAATAAATGAATTTTATTAATTGATACAGATAATGTATATAATTTTTCAAACAGAAAATCAATAATTTGCTTGCTAATATATTGCCATCATCAACGTTTCCGATTATTATTTATTAATTTAGCAAGATGAATCGATTGATACGTATTAATAGTGCGTTTATCGTGATTGAGATTAGAAAATTTGACTGACTCCTACAATATATAATATACGTATATATAAGGTCTATTAATTGGTTTTTACACTTTCTTTAAAGATCATTTTGGACATAAATGTATTGTACATTGAAATGTTATTATTTTTCTATAAAAAACAGTATTAGTTATATTGCTGAAGTGTAAACAACATTCATTTATTGTACGCTAAATATGTCGAGTTTTGTAACAAAAAAGCCTTTTTGCGGGAAGTGTTGCAAATTTGCTTTGATTTTGAGAAAAGGGCAGCTGATTGTCGTCAAATGCTGTGTGACACATGCTCCACTAATAAAAACGTGTGATTACTGTAATTCCAACAACTTAAAAGTGGAAAATTTGACATTAGTAGATTATATTTTATCCCCTTACTGTATTCACTAAACATTGTTCCTTCAGACTACCACTTGTTCTGGTCGATGGCCCATAACTTAGCAAAGCAGCATTAAATATCTTTCGAAGGAGCCAAAAATAGGCCGATTTTTGGATTGAGTAAAAAGACAAAAAAAATAGGCACAGAATTCGTACGCGGCCTAAAAGATGGGGAAAGAGTCGTAGTTAACGAAGGACAATACCTTATAAAATATTAATTAATTAATTTGTCTGAACGAAGCTCTCAAAATTACAATAAAAATTATAAACACTTATTAATAGACCTTATATGTTTGCTTTAAGAAGGAAATACGAGACTATAGCGATAGAACGATGGTAATTTTGCGATAAAATTAGAATTTCGTATTATAAAACATTTAACATCTAGTTCGGAGAGATGCACATATTCGAAAAATAGTGGATTACTTTTTACTACATCTTCTTTGTCTGGTCGGGACTTGTTGGTATGTCGAAAGAGTGCCAAAATCATTTTGGAAGATATTATGGGCCTAAAACCTGGAAATGATTGACTAATTCCATAAACGTTGACAATGTACTTACCTCTCACAATTCCGATTATTATTTATTAATTTAGCAAGATGAATGGATTGATACGTTGCGTATTAATAGTGTTTATCATGATTGAGATTAGAAAATTTGACTGGCTCCTACAATATATAATATATAATTTGTATGTTTTCTTCAAAAACGATGAACGAGACTGTAGCGATGGTAATTTTAAGATAAAATTTGAATTTCGTATTATAAAACATTTATCATCTAGTTTGGAGACATGCGCATATTCGAAAAATAATGTATTACTTTTTACTACACCTTATATGTCTGTTCGGGACTTGTTAGTACATATGTCGAAAGAGTGCCAAAATCATTTTGGAAGATATTTTAGGCCTAAAACTTGGAAATTATTGACTAATGCCACAAAAGTTGACAATGCACTTCTCAAAATTCCAATTATTATTTATCAATTTAGCAAGATGAATGGATTGATACGTATTAATAGTGTTTATCATGATTAAGATTAGAAAAATGGACTGGCTCCTACAATATATTGTATAATATGTATGTTTGCTTCAAGAACGAAGAACGAGACTATAGCGAATAGAACGATGGTAATTTTGCGATAAAATTAGAATTTCGTAATATAAAACATTTATCATCTAGTTCGGAGAGATGCACATATGCGCACTAACTATAAACTCGGTTTTGGCAATTTATATTTTTGCTTGCAAGAGGGCAGATAGCCTAAGACACAATATAAAGAGATAAGAATGAATTTTATGTGAGTGGAATTCGTTGTGCATGCGCAACTATACTACATGTGATATTTATAACAATAAACATAGTGGAATGTGTTTTCGTTGTTGCATCTAACTATAAAATTACAAATATGCAAATGATTTTTGGAAAACGTACGTATTTTAACTTTATTATTCTTCTCGAAACGAACAAAAACAAAGACGCTGAAATATTGTTTTTGTTGAAATTGCAACGTTGAAAATATTTTATATATAATTCCACTTTACTCGCGCTGCAAGCGCTATATTGCAGCGTTAATTAAATTAATGTGACTTTAATGAATTTATTAAATTAATTGTGAAAAATACAAATTTTGTTGATACAAAAATTTGCATAAATTTCTGATGTAATAATCGAATTAATTTTCATAATTTTCTTGTTCATTAAAATCCTCTTTCAATTATTAATTGCACGGCGACAGATAAAATTAAATTGCTTATACATTTTTATGATTACACTTCTTCTCCTCCTCCTTCCCCTCGACTTTATTTATGCCGTTTATTGAAATTCAAATTATGTTATTATATTAAGTGATTGCATCGCCTCTAAATTTCACAACTTTCCGCCAAAAAAATTGATAAATGCGTGCGATCAACATGAATATTTTATCAAGCTCACTTTGATATAAGCAAGAAAAAAAATTAATGCAAACCACTTTGATTAATTAATCGTCTCCAGTTAGATGGCATTAGCTTGTCTTTGACGATTGTTTTGTCGGTCAGTAAGAAACCATTTAATTTAGATCACACCGCACTGTTTTAACGTCGCACGTATACGTGTCACAGATTTTTGATAGTGATCCATCGATCTGGTACGCAAATAGTTGATTAAAATGGACGCAAGATTGATGATCCGAATTGTGTAATGATATAAATTAAATCGGTAGCTCTACTTTAAATCGAACTCAATTGGTTTTACATTAAACTAATAACTTTTTAGATTATAATATCTATCTAGGTATATGCGATCTGTTGCGTCGGACCACTATAATTGCAACTTTTGCGATATAGCGATGTACTATATTATAACATTACCGTTTCGTTTACGTTCCCCCAAAATGATTCTTCGTTTCTCAACTAATAAATGTGCGTATCGAAAATTACTCTCACCTTTAACATATTATCCTCTACGCCCCGTTTCACACCCTAGAATTTTTATCTGGTCGAGAGAGAGAAAAAATCCTCCCACCCTAGCACAACATTTGTTAAATATATTGAACAAACAATATTTTTCTGTTTTTTATAAAATATTTTTTGTATTTATTTAGTTTTGTTTTGCCAAATTGCACTGTGAAATGTATATTATATTTTATATTTCGCATTCCTGCACTAATGATACTCTCTGTTCACGGTATTGTTTTATTTTTAATTATATAAACACATATTTTAAAATCTAATTAGATTCATCTTTTGTGTCTATGTTATGAAATTCACAGAATACTGCTTCATATTGTTACTTTTGTGTATTATATTATTCATGACGCATCAAAGATGGGTTTCACATATGCTTGTATTTTTTGCATATTAGCAATACCTATAGAACCAATTCCATTGTTGTAAATATCTTAAGAAAAATTGTCTTTATATCGAGTAAAAATGTTACCTTTTATTGAAACGAGTGAAGAAGCAAATTTTATGGACTTGGTTCGTCTTAATTCTGGGCCTCTCATATGTATGATGGGATAGGTGGTAACTTTTTCGGTAATTTTTAAAAGTCTTAGTGTGTGAAATGACGCTCAGCTTTCATTTTATGATGAGTGAAGTCTCTATTTTGCCCTCCACAATTGTTTCGCCTGATTTAACGCTAGAAAACCACATACAATCTTGCTATTTAACAATCTTTTGTCATCGCTTAGAAAAATAATTTCATAATATTGTTAGAATTCAAACATTTTCATCTCACATACATTTCTTTGTTCTAAAAATATAGTTGAATATGAGAGTAGTGATTTGATAGAAATTTGTAACTGCAATCTACATTTATAATAAGTAAATATTTATATCATTACTTTTAGCGCTTTATGAATTTTATATATATATAGAAACATAACATAAATGTAGGTAATGTATTCTACGTAAGCTACCTGAAAAACATCAAGTAAATTATCTGGAATGAATCATACACTCGAAATTTGGTTTCATTCTTTTTTTTATATTATATGCATTAAATAAATGTATGAATATGAGTACCTATATAGACATAAAATTTTCATTCTTTCATATGTATATTATACACATATGTATAACATACATAACATACACATAGGAAGCATACAGATGTAAAACAACATGAATGTAGGAACATTCTAAAGCAACACAACATTTTAGTTTATTATTATTCATGTTACATATTACGTGTAGTTAATTGAAAACGTATATCCATACTAAATAATTTCAATTAAAATCTATTTTTGCATCAATGTACGCGCGAGTGCGTTAATGATTTTGCTGAATTAGATTTTAATTCAAGTGCGCACTTTTTGATTTAATAATTTATACATTGTCAGAATCCTTTTCAGATGTTTTCGAAACGAAACGAAAATATGACCTTTTAGGATGATTTACTGTATATATTTATAAAGGGTATTAAAAAGTGTCAGATTTGTTTAGATCAACGAGGGTTCTTTTACGCTTTGACGGTTTTTTAAAATATTTGTTAATATTTGATACATCAGCCGCCATATTTCGAGATTACTCAATTAAGTAGGCCGCTAAATTTTCACACAGTGTATATGTGTATTGCGCTGAAAATGATTGACCATGTTAATTTGATTTTGTTTAACATTCTGTTAGGTGTTTTACTCCTATTAGAAAGTTTTATTAACACGTTTTAGGACATCGTGTAGATTTAGACTTTAATCAACCAACAACAACGCCACACCACGAATTGCATAATAGCTTTTTTTTAATTAATTTTGTTTTGTTGCAGGTATCTGTGTCGAATGCCCACAAGGTAACGCTTTTATCAGTGGGCCGGCCGCTATCTGGATTTTTTCAATGTGAAGTGTCAGCTGACGCTCCACTTTTCCACACGGAAATGAAGTCAGCGCTAATGACAGTTGCTGGTAAGTGAAAAAACCACCAGACAATTTCATTCTTTAAAACGACGCCCAACTCGTGACAACGCGCGCGCCACTTTGCGCCGCTTATTGTTCTCCTCGTTTTTGCCTTCCCTTCTCTTTATTTTTAATAATTTACGCCGCGCTGCGTTACTTATCCGTATTTTTTTGTTACAATTTTTTCCGTCTTTCGAACTTTTCACGGATCAATGGCTTTTTCGAAAGGTTTTGGCGCTGGGCTGTTTTTTTCCTGTTGCGGAAAAAATTGCGAAAACAAAAGTGTATAAGGGCGCCGCGCGTCGAATGACTGATGAACGAAAAATATCGTAGATGATTAAAAAATGAAGATGCTTCCGCCCTTTCTGATTAATTTCGGCGCGTGCAAAAAACAATTAGTTGTGACATTTCACTTTCTCTGCTCGCCTCTCTTTTTTCACTTTACTACGTCTTTTTTATATACAAGTTGCTATTTGTTTCTTTGCAAATGTGTATACTACCTCAATGTTTCCGTTACGGTTACGATTCACTTTTGTTTTTCCTTGTTGTTTCGTTCCTTGTTTTTCCTTTCTGCGCAATTGATGAAAGATATCAAAAAAGGGAACGGGAATAGACTTACATTCCCATAGATAGATATATACGAACGCAAACAAAAAAATAAACTTTTATCATCGTGTCCTATACCCCGAAACCATATAAAGTTAATAAAGTCGTTTTTTTATTGACATTTCAAAAGTAATTAAAACTTTTTACGTCTCTCGTAAAGTACAAGAGAAAATATATTATTCCGAATATGTTCTAGGTATAAATGCAAAATTTTATTTATGTCTTTCGAATGTTGATTTACTTTTTAGGCAATTTCCGAAAAGTAAATTACTTTATGTGATCGTGATTAGAAATTTTAATGGGACTTGGTTTAAAACTTACCCCGAATAAAACCATATTTAAATGATTAATTAAATTAAATAATTAATTACTTGCATGTATCCCAAACTAGTTGAAACCTAATGCTAAATGTCAATTAGTTCAATCAACTAAACAATTTTTTTTCTCTTCTAAATGACGTTACAAGAGATTTGCAATATGTTAAATCTTTGCGCTCTCTTTTATTAAATTATATCAACGTACGTTTATACTATATGAGTTTAGTTGAATGGTAAAAATATTTTATACAAATAAAATTTATAAAGTTTACGGGCTAGGAAAAAAGGTATGTTATAACTTTAAATACATAAAATAAAGTTTGTCATAAACCCTTTTTTTTCTTCTAAAAGATAAAATTCTACTTTTAAAATAGTCAAATAGTTTTTTTTAATATTTATTATACATATAAATCAATAGCTTAACATATTTTTAAGCAGCATCTTTTATTTAATATTGTAATATAAAAATGCATTTTCTATAGAAATATATAAATGCAATGTGCGGTGTGTCACATTAGATTCTTTCGCACCAATAAAGTTTTATATACTTTTTACTTCTCAAGCACTCCTTTTTTATGCGAAGGCGTGACGGAAGAAATTCGCTTTATTTACGATTTCATTAAAAATATTATCGTACAACATATGTGTTTGTGTGTGTGTGTGTATCCTTTACATCTTATTATAGGCTGGAAAACGTACAAATGCGTTTCCTAATTCCAAGCGATTACACTCGTTTAAATTGATCGATGGCTCGTATCTAAAATACTTTATGCGATAGGAAAAAAATCAATTTGTGTGTATAAAATTATTTCCCAGCGATTGGTTTTCGAAGCGGCGCGCAAACTTTCTATATTAATTTTTCTCCTTGTTGTTGAATGTAAAAAAATGAAGCTTGTTGCTAATTTAATTGCGCTATCTATTCCAGCGATGCAGTCGCCAGGATATTAATAGGATATTTCTTCTCTAACAAATGACAGCCGTTTCCTTAACGCGAATCAGCTCATGCATTCCAAATCCGTTGAAAAGGCTCGAAACGAACGATGAGCGCGAGCGAACTGCAAACTGGCCTTTCTCACCCAAAAACCTAATGCCGCACTGTATGGCGCGCTGTCTTGCATTTCTACAACAACAATCTCCTAATTCCTTAAGCCGCTTACTGCTTTACTCCTAATACGGATTTTTTACAAACTAACCCTTTTTCTCACTCCAATGCATTCATTTAACAATGGGATTGCCTTCGTCATCACATCATGACAGCGCGCATTAACAATAAAAAGGAAGAAGGAGAGGAAAAATTGCAGCACGGGTCAAAGTTAATAAATAATAAATCCATCAAATTGACAGCCGAAGTTAAATATTCATTACGACAACAAATGCGTCGCTATGCGTACTACCCATCTACCTACCTACCTTCCGACATTATTTTTTCTCTTACGCATTTTTTGAGGGGGCGCCCCTAAAGTAGCAAATTCAATTTAACTGTCACCTGTCAAATTTGTGTTGTAATTTAAGGTAGGCAACGAGGGGGGATTCTTAATTAAAAAGTGTTAAAAAGAATCGGGTGGTTTGTTGGGCTGCTGAGGGGGAGCCAGCGCGGATAGTGTAGAGCGATGAGAAAGGATTGAGGCCTCTTTTTTTTCGTGAGGGGAGTCACGGCGGATGAAAGAGATTTTGGGACGCTACCACTCATCGTATGTATCTTCTTCTTTTTGGTTGCACACAATCTGTTCTTATTTGCAATTCAGATTTTTTTGCTGCGCGCTGTAACATGCTACGACAGTTTTGTATCTCCACCATATCATAGCTCTTTTTTTTTATTGTTTGCTTACGACACAGTGGCGTAACAGAAATTTGATTGATTATATGTGAAAAACAAAGCAACATTGACAAATAGACGGATAGAAATAGGGAATATAGCTGATATATGTATAAACGACATTTATTGTTATATTCACGATTTTTTTAATTAATTATCTTGAAAATGAGTTTATTTTGTTGCGTATCATTAAATATAGCTTAAAGTCACATTTCGTATCTACATTTTACGCATTATTCGCTCGTCCTTTTAGCAGATAGCTTTCTTGTAATGCGTTTTAAATCGTTGCGAATTTTCAGCAGTGGCGCAAAAAAATTAATTAATCACGCATATATATTCATGTGAATAAAATGTCTGGTGTTTTGACGCCACTGGCATTGAAGGAAAATGCCAAGTTGAAAAGTTATGCAGAAAATTATCATCACAAGTACGTTTTATAGCAGTGCCCAATAGCGGCAAAATCGCTATAAAATCCTTTTTCTGCGCCTTCCATAAATCATAACCGAACACATACACACACACAGCCAGACAAAAAGGATCCCGTGCTGCATTTTAAAACGCTCTTCCTCGTCGAGGGAGTTAATTACTACTTAACGTTCCTGTATATATCTATTCTCTCGTAGATGTATATGTATAGGTATATATGTATATATATAAAATATATAGAGATGTCGTTTGCGAGTTCGTGATCTATTTTAAGGGTAGGTGTATTACAATCCGCCCCACATTTGATTATGCGAACCGGCATGTAGAAGGTGGAATAGAAAGGCATGCGTGTTTTATTAACTGCTAGGTATTTTAAACTCCATACACACACATAGCGATCGGTGAAGCGTAGAACGCACACTATACTACCACCGGAAGCTGTATACCAAACATGTATGCATCATTTGAATGATGTACTAATCGAGTAAAAAGGTGCGGGATTCATTTTAATCAATACAATTTAATTCAATTTGATACACTCTCGCTTTTTAAGCATGCACGATTAAATTAAACCAGAAAAAAACTTGCTAGTGAAATGAAATGTCTTTTTTTCTTCCTATTATATTTAATGAAAATAATGAACAGGGGGCCTATTCATTAGTTAAAGACATAAGTAGTTGTGAAGGCATCATTCTCGATAAGAGGGTTAAGAAACTTTCCGAACATAGTAAATTGATATTGTTATGTCTTTTGATTAGATGTTTGAGTAAAATTGTTTATGTTTTGACTCACAATATCTCATCTTACGATGGCTAACACGTTTAAATTGAACGAATTAGTTAAGAGTAGAGTGCAGTGATTTTTCAGCAGCACGAGACTTGCAACATGTAACCCGCCGTCGATCTTTTTGTATGAAGTTTATGATGAGAGTTTGAAGAGCTGAATTCGCTCTGAAAGTGCGCAAAATTATCTCAAAAATACTCAACAGCAAAGCGTATGTTTAAAAAAGAGTCGAGTTTTTGTTACTTATCTCGTGTTTTTTATCATATATGTTTTTAATTTTAACCGGCAATTTTGTATTCTATTCAAATACATAATAAACAGATTTTAAGATTAATAAAGTTTATTATATTAATTGCACTCGCTTGGTGTACAATAATTCAATAAAATACACGTGGAGGATTCACAAATATAGAAAATTAGTGTTTATATTTCGACTTATTATGTCATCTTCAGAACTACAACTGATTAAACATAAAAAATAATAAATAGACAAAACCGTAGGAACAAAAAAGAATACATTATAAAAGAATATCTAAAAAATTGAAATGTTTAAAGTCGAAAAGTTCATTCATCACTAAAATTTATTAAATAATGCTCTTCTAATTTCATAAGCTTCTAAAATATCCATCTTTAGTCCTTTATTGTAGAACTGTAGCAGTTTTAAATTTTGTATATAAAAGGTATGGCCAAAAGATAACATATGTTTTGCAGCATTTGATGTTATTAATAATCAGATGTCAAATTAGTCACCCTGAAAGTATCATCAATTGTTTATGTATGGTATACCTACGTATTTAATTTATTCAATTACTCTCGTATCATATTGAAAATTTGTTTACGCTCGAATTATTTTAAATTCGTAGAGAGAATTACAATCAAGAATCAAGTGTTTTATGACAAATGAAATGAGGGCAATTGGATTGTTTATTGGTTTATGTGAGCTGAAATTGTGTGTATCCGAATTATAATTTCCATTGGAATGATTTAATTAATCATTATTGTTAAGAAATGCAACATTAGCTGAGTATTAACCGGATTGTAATTACGCATATTTGCAGTAGCAAATGAATTTGCTCGCATAAAATACGTAACCCGTACGTATACGATGTATAATACGTATGCGTATACGTATACGTATTTAGTACGTATATGATACATGCCGATATCTACATATCAAATGTTCAATAAAGTGAAATGGTGCATTAATTTCAATGGAAATGAGTCGTATATTAACTATTCCATTAGACAAAAACCAAAATCTAGTAAGATTTAAATGCCATTAAAATGATTTCTGGAAAAAGAAGAACGGTGAATGATATTTTCGGTTAATTTTCTTAGTTTTCGCTGCTACATTATAGAAATTTCCAAACGTCTTCATCTATACCATTTCCTTTACTCAATTGGTATATTATGAATTTTGAGTTTAATCTAGCACATTGCAAAATGTAATTTACTGTTACAACACAATGGAGCGCTTTTGGTTAAATGTAATGCGAATGTTTACCAAGTCTGTAGTCACGAATTAAAGGAGGACTTTAAACTGTTATTGCCTATTCAAGCGAACGAATTGAATGAAAAGTTCTTCGCATAGATATAAAAAGGCGAACTCTGGTTTTTTCACGAACCATATGGCTTGCGAGCTAGCGAGCTTGCGAGAAAGAATCACATGTATATTTCAAGCCAATTAGATCTAATTGGAATAAACGAAATCGCGTTGCCGGGCAACCGGATTGCTTCTGCTTACAAAGCTTGTTGCCGTTTTTGTTTTTTGGCAGTTTTATTGTTGAACGTACCCGGCTTTTTTGCGCGTGTTTGTCCGGACCAGAATAAGATGGTTGTTTATTAATTAAAGCGCGAATTGTGCTGAGCGGATTTATAATATGCACGCGCGTCGGTTTGTGTTTTTACAACCCACGGTTAATTTTTTGAGATTAGTAGTTCCTTTTCATAACAATGGGATAGGCCATGCGGGTGGTATAAAACCGTTTGTTGGTTTTTTCCCTTCTATATATATATATATATACGCGTTTCGTCGGTAAATGATTTAAAACGTTGCATACCGAAACTGCAAAAGAGTGAGGTTATGGACGAGAGTCGTGTCAGGATGATGAATGGGAATGCATGCGGTTCAGCACACACACAAAGCTTTTTGCTGTACAATTTTTTTCGTAGCTACCTCTTCGTCCTTCTGCTTCCTTCAAAAGGAAATGCGCGTTTCCTTTACGTTCTCCGTCATTTTCACTCCTAAGACGCTAAAAATATACGTAGTATGCATAAATTTGCAGAAAAAATAATGCCCAGGAAATTCCAACAATTATTATTTATTATGATTATAATCTGCTGTAACAATTATGCTTTAGCAGAGATTTCTGCAAAAAAGCACACGTTTACTGTAGAATTTGTATTCTCGTTGCATTCTATTCCACATTATCCGCATCCTAAAAATACTTACACATTGTATGGAGAATGTTAGGGTTTAAGGTCCTTGTTAATTATCCTTTTTATTCTGTAATAAACCTGAAACACACCACATAATAAACATTATTAAAACAAGCTTGATTAAAATATGAAAATGCATTTTTATTCATGATTTTATTTTAATATCTATATCTAATCTTTATTATACACCAGATAAATTTAATGTTATCTAAACATAGAAACAACATGCTCTTAAGATCAAATCCAGTGAAATCAGTGCGTAGTTCCAAAAACTAATATTTTCCTCGATTGAATACAGTGATCGTTAGATAAATATTTACCAAAAACAACACAATTAATAATAATAAGTAGGACAAACATACAATGTGTGCGCACACCATATTTTTTATTCCGTAAAATAAAAACGCTCAAGGGTTTAATCAAAATTTTAAATTGGATTTTACTATTACATTGGACGTTTTTCTTTCCATTTGATATATTACACACCATACGTCAACATTTAAATTACATAATAATACGAAAATAGTGTTTCGGTGACACCGCGCCTAACGCTTGCAAAATAACCAACATGAAAAAATCACCAATTCATCATTGGAAATAATTGAATGCGTTTGCCGATAATTTATAAGAAGCGCGCGTACGCCCGGCAAAAAAGGCCAATGCGATGCCGAGTGATAAGCGAAAAATGATAGGGACGAACATCTGATGCACGAAACGCGCACGCACTATCATATAATATACAGAGACAAAAAAGTTATATGATTATAAATGATGTCACATTTGCAAACGGCCAATAAATATTTCTTTTTTTATTGCGCGGATCAGGATATTTATGCGATGTGTGACGTCACGCCCTCCGCTTTTATGTCTTGTTTTATATATTTTGATTTTATGGTTGTTGTTATCGTGTTTAAAAAAAAACATATGTATTGGCCACTCGTTTAATCATTATTCGGTTCGGTTTTGAATAATTATATCTACGATTGCTTCATTCAAAATTTACCGACCGCAAACATGTGCTTTGTATTATTTCAACTAATTAAAATTTAATGTTATTAATAATTGTTGGAGGTTAGGATGGAATTCAATTAATCTGAACACTGCAATCATTTTTATTGTTATGTATATAATTTTTCCGGATACGGTAGATGTATAAAGAAATTCAAATCGTAAGCTACAGCTGTAATTTTGAAGAAACTTTAAGGTCGGTATTATTGAAAGCTAGGGCGTATCGGCAGCCTCCCATCCATGCGTGTAAATATTAGCTCCCTTAGTAAATATTTATCGCCTGTTATGTGATGGTTTATTTAATTGATATTCAATCGGTTATTAACTTGTATGTAATTATGAAACAATTGCAAATGTACAGTGGTATCTTAACCCTTTGCACTGCGAATTAATTTTTTCAGGCCCACTGAAAATGCCTGTTTCTCTCCCTGAAACCCTCCTTTTGCTAGCCAAAAAGGGCTGAAAATCAGTACAATTCCTTAACTTAGAATATCGTTGTTTCCCAGTATACGAGCCTAAAGTCAAAACCGGAATGTCGCTTATATGGCGATAGTGAAGTGCAAAGGGTTAAGATTTGAGTTTAATTCTTTTAGTGCAGAAACTTCTCAAATTATAGCTCGTATATCGGAATTCAGCTCGATTCTTAAACAGAATATTAGTTCGAGTCACAGCTTATACCTTAAAAAGCTCGTATGTTGAGCCGCTTTTATCTCGATGCTCAACTGGATATGTTTATTGTAATTATTGGTCCAGCAAACAAATAAGGCGCGTTTAAAGACTAAAGTGTTAATAGTTATTTACGTTGTAAGGCAGGTTAGGGCGGTTTTACAGGTGCCGAGTAGGTGTGCAGGCCGAGGCGATAGCCGAGGCCTGTATATACGAGGAACTGTAAAATAGCACTAACCTGCCAAATAACGTACAATATTTTACATGTCGACAAAATCTTTAAGAAAAATTAAACGTTTCACACTTAATGACCCAAATGACAAATAAATATTACTG
>JARJDW010001131.1:0-16709 GCA_030264715.1 Adinopsis sp. GC000173
AAAAAAAGCAGCCGTTGTCCTGAAATTGGTGGCAATTATTTATGCGATGGATTTCATGGCTCGTGAATGCATATATAGCGCTATAGCTGCTATAGCAGCATCGTAAAAATGTTCATTTTTATCAGATTGGAATGAATGCCGAGAGGCGCGCGATCGTAAAAATTGATGCGCACCACCACCACCACCACCTCACCACGTTCATGGGGCCCTTCTTCTTTGCGACGCAATATCAATTTCGCGATTAACGCGGAAGCAATAAGTGGGACGCCTAATCGCTTTTCGGAAACTTTTTTTTGCTTTCGAGCCGTGGTGGTGGTGGTCGACGTCGCACACGCCCGGAGGGGTGCATAATGCGATCATCGTCCGCTATTACTACACGTTGCTACGCGCGACGTTTTAATAATCGCAATACAACACAACGATAATGCGATAGTTGTTGCCGTTGTTCTTGCTGTTGTTGTTGTTGTTGCATGTGTATACGCTGACCCCCAATCGGTCAAAGTCAGCGATTGTCGACAGCCAAATGATAGATGGCGGTAATTAAATAAGTGACCAATCATAATCCCGCCTCCATTCTGATAGCGCATATGACTCGGCTCACAACATATAAAGCACACCATTTCCATCAAAATTCACCTACACATTTATAACTATGTATATACGCGCGAGCGCGCCGCTCGCTCGCTCGCTCGCCAGCCTCACCTACATCCATTCTTCTTGCATTAACTAATTGTAACCACTCACACACACACACACACACATCCACTCTTCCTGTCTCATTTATTATCAATATGATGACAACATCAACTCACATTTCGAAAAAATTATGTACCGACACGTGTGTGTTTGGTTGTCTAACTGCATATAATATACAAGGTGCCTCATAAATTGCAAATTCCTTTAATTTTAAGAACTTACATCCACATATTCACTCTTTCTGCCTTATGTCTTATCTAATATGTGGACAAGATTAACCCCATTCGAAAAAAAAATGTATATACGACACGTGCATATTTGATTGCCTGATTCCACATTATGTACAAGACGTCTCATCAATTGCAAATTACTCTTGAGTTAACTAATTTTAAGAACTTATACCCACATGTTCACTCTTTCTGTCTTATTTATTATCAATATGTGAACAAGATTGAAAACATGCAAAAAAAATGTATATACTACACATGCATATTTGGTTGCCTAATTCCACATTATGTACAAGGTGTCTCATTAATTGCAAATTGTAATTGGGAAGTATTTTTATTCAACTGTCGTCAAATAGATTGTTAAACATTCATTTTTGCATGGAGGAATATTTTCCATAATTTTTTTCGTTTTTTTTTTTGATTTTCTGTATTTTCCATTAAACCCTTTAGAGATTTTCATCAAAATTGCTCAAAAATTGAAGTTCTTCTCACGTTTTGATGCGATAATAATACATTTCATGAAACGCACTGTATATTTAACGTGATAACTATATACAGCAACTTTGGAATAAATTTAATAGTCGCGCAATGTGCATCACAGCGTTAAAGCGAGTACGCATATAATTAGGTGGTGGTGGTATACCTACTACTACCTACGAAGGATTCGCTACTGCTGCTGCTACTCGCAAAATCTTACAAAACAATTTCAATTTTTCAGGTATGTGTTGCGGTCGGCGGGCATGCCATCCTATCCGCATATCCGTCCACTTCGTCGTCCACTTTGCGGAAAAACGTTAAAAATTCCACGCATTCGCCGCATAATTCCCGTATGTATATATATGAAGAATATTATAATTACGTTATATAGGTACATGTGTGGGTGTGTGTGTGTAAACAACCCTCTCGCAACAAAAGAAAATACACATGCATTTTTTCAGTAGCAGCAGCGTTTCGTCGTGCGCGAGAAAGGGTTTGTGTATGTGCGGACGAGACTCCTTTTGTCGGCATCTCACATGCAAATTTCGGCGGGGCCGGCCGTTTTTTCGGCATGTCCATTTCATTAAAATTGCGCGCCGCGCGCGCGGTGGCTTCACATCTCCGTCGAGCGCTTTTTTTCATGATTATTTTTGTTTTTTCACGATGTTAACTTAAAATTCAACTCATGGCGATGTGTTTTGAATATTTGTAACCGAGTGTGACTTCGCATACACTTATTTGATTTATTAGGAGGCGCGGACGGGGTGGCCGGGACAGTAGCGAAAAAGGGACAACGCCACCACCGCCGCCGCGCACGAGAGATGGCAAAAAAAAGTCGCCGGCTTCGTCGTGCGCGTTCGTTCGCGCTTGCATACGCATCGCACGCCCGCCGAACCGCGCTCGTTTGTTATTATGTCCCTCTAGTCAGATTGCGGCATTTTTATTACACTAAAACCAACCGCCACCGCCACCCCCATCGGACGACTTTCTCTCCTTCATACTATACCATGTGTATATGTGTGTGTGTATCTATCTAGCACACACAACAATTTTTAACATACGTGCGCTGCTTTTTTACATCGCTTAAATCGTTCTAAGTGCATTAAATTGTCCAAAAAATATGAATACAACGACATAACTAGCCAGCCAGCTCTTTTTCCTCCTGCTCCTGCTGCTGCTGCTGCTGGGTTTGTTTTCACCGCGCGCGCTGCCTGATTTATTCCCATCCGCACGTGACCCAACGTCGAAATTAAAAATATTAATAATGCAAATGCGGAGAGAGAGAGAAAGAAAAAGAGAATGATGGGACGCCTTCTCGCACACGAATTTCAGAATTTAGCTGGTCTGGTAGAGCACATCGACAGATTCACAACAATCATCTTCCCCCCGTGCGATGCCAGATTAAAATTTCAAACATTTTTTTTTCTTAAACTAGCTAAAATTTGATTGGAAGCTTCTTAGACACTATTTCTTAAGAAAAGCTGCTGAAATATCTTCTTTACTCCAAATTATTTTGAATTAATTTGTAATAAACTGTTTATTGTTAATATTTATAAACATATTTATTGCTTGGAGAAGTAAAAATATAAATTTGGACCTCAAATAAGGCTATTAATGAGCTTTTTTAACTAAAAAATGATGAAAATGTTTTTCTTTTAGCAAAAATTAACTGTTTACAAATTGTTTAGTGTTAAAATCAACAAAAATATTTACTATTTTGTAATAATGAAGATATTTTTGTAGAAATTTATTTACTTTATTCGTTTTTGGCAAAAATGAGCAAAAAATACAAATTTGGACGGACAAACCTTTTAATTTGCGCCGAGATTTTTTCAGACAAGCTTCTGAAATATAAATTGCTTCAAAATTTATAGGAAAAAATTATTACAAAGAATGGAATATGTACTAGTTTTTAACTAAATTTTTTTAAATTTAAGTAAAAAATAACAATTTTTTTGTAAAATCTATCACTACAATCTCGTAACATTAATTAAAAAATTACGGAAAAGGAATGGAGGAAGTTGTATTACGTTTCGGGGCTAAACTTTTAGGCGATAAAGCATTTCTTTCTTCAGCGAGCCGGTCAACTCCCAACGCGCAGCGACGCCTTAAACGCTGAAATGAGCATTTTTTTGCTCCGAAAACTTTCTTTTTTCTTGCGCGCGGCGCGCTTTGATTAGATTTGTATCTAATTTGGATTTCAATTTTTTGAGCGTGACGGCGGGGGGGGACGAAACGACGACGACGACGACGACGCCGGGGACGACGCGCTCTGTGTGTGTTCATTTATTTATCGTGCGCGTTTTAATTTGTCGCGATTTGTGTTTGGCAGTACGAACGAGCAGCAGCAGAATCGATGGTTTGAATCCCATCAGGGACCTTCTTTCACGTATACCTTTTTTTTTGTTTTTCGTAGTCATTTAATGAAAAGCGCCATTTCATTTAGGTATATGTATATTTGCATGACAACAGTTGAATAAAAATATTGGTATTTCTATGTTCTGAAATTGACATAACCAGTAATGCATAAACTGCATAAAGAAACGATTTTTATGCAGATTATGCATATTATACAACTAGAATTTTTACAATTTTTTTTACTCATTAAAAATGTGTTACCTACGTCTATTAAAAATTTAGGGCGATGTATTTGTTCAATATCTACATTTTTGCACAATATGTCACGTATATAGGGTCCTTTTACTTGCGAAGATGAATAACGCAAATTGCCCAATTTGACAGCGATTTGAATTCATCGAGAGCGGCACACGTGTGACGACAACGACGAAATAAGCGATTTGTTATCCCCCCGCCTCGCTTCCCCCCCGCACGATTGCCAATTGAAAATATGCGATGATACGTGCACCGCCGAAAGCGGTCGCAATTAATCGAAAAGCTCCAGTTTTCCCCTATTGCGATATTCAATCGACTAATATCCATATATGTAGCAAAAAAAATTGCATGTTTGTATGTATTACAAACACACAAATAGAATTCGGCGTTTCATTGTGTCCATCGCGCGCGTGTCATATCAATGCGAATTGGGTCATCAAACGCGATGCAAAAAACACATCGACGTATTTATATGCGTGAGGCGGCGGTGAATGCGAAAACAGCTTGCCGCTGCGCCACTGATCGTATCAATGCCCATTTTCAGGCAGCCGATTGTAGATCAAATAATGTTACGCCCGAGGACGTCTTTTTAGAAGTTGGCGATGTAATACCTCGAAGGGCAACAACGAAACGAACGCTTTTTTTATATATACGTATATATAGTGTATTCGAAATACCAATTTCCCTTATCGCGCCCGCTTAGATTTTGTTTTATTTGCGCCGTGCGTCTTTTTTTGCTTGCAACGCGCGCGCGAGTGTGGGTGTCGGATTGGAAATGCGGCAAATGAGACGAACGAGACATCAAAAAAACAACAACTGGAAAAATAATATGGTATAAAAAAATGGTACAGTACGTTTTATATACATATATATATATTTTTTTTTCACTTCCAGTTTTATTTGATCGTGTATACTTGCGGCTTTCTATACCGCGCGCGCAATTAATTTCTTCCATATCAAATATTCTCAATACGATACGCAGTACAGCCGCAATATCAGAGGAGAGCGATAATTATACAACCGATGCATGTCGTCGTCGCCGCCGCCGCCTTTTTGCACCAAACAGCGTACGCTCACTTTTTTCTTCTCATTCATTTGTTTGTTTGATCGTGCAGGCGATTTCAAATTAATTGCTGATCATTGAAATTGTAATGTGTTAATTGAATTTCATTCTAATTCAAAAATATGAAAATATTTAAATGTAAAATTGAATTAATTTTCATTAAATGAATAAAATTTAAGAAAAATGCTGAAAACAGTTAGTTTTTATAGCAAATCCTGTGCTGATGTATCTAAAGTTGCATAAAAATAAACGTGATATTGACTTTCTTGAATACAAATTTACAAAAAAATGGCCTAGAACAATACTAAAAATGTTTAAAAATACTAAAAGAAAGTGCAAAAAATGTATGAATTTGCAAAATTAAACAGAAATGCTAAATAAAGTTACTTTTCTAGTAAATTTAGTATTGATGTATATAAAGTTGCATAAAAATGGGCAAAACTTTCACTTTTTTGTCTTCTGTAAAATTAATTGCTGATTGAAATTGTAATTGAATTTGCAGCCTAGTGTCGTGAATGGCGTAAGCAACTTAAGGTCTTAAAGATGTGACAAAATGATGTGTTTGTGTATAGGCTATGGGGCACCTACTACTCGTAGTTATAGATATCTTATTAGTGTCCGAAACGCATCGGTTAGTCCTTTATCAAGGCAGAGGATTAGTTTCGGTGCGGTGGCGCGGCGCGCACGAAGTGACCCAACCAGCCAGGATCCAATAAGACGGTAATCCTTGCGGACCTCTTACGATCCCTACGTATTACTAGCACGCCGCGTGTCCTCTTCATTCTGATATATATACCGTGTAAGAGGTGTATTAAGGATCTAAAGGGTTGATACAGGATCAGATTATGTAATTAATTGGTTATCAAAATTAACAATGCCCGACTTAGTTTCGGCCGGCTCGACCAATTTGCTCGCCGTTTTTCTAGTCGCACCTACAAAAGTCACACTACCATTTCCATCAATCGCCACAATTTTCTACATCTGTCTGCAAATTATAAATCTTCAAACAGTTCAGATTATGTTTATACCTATCTAGTTTGTTGTAGAAAATAAACAACAACCAATTTGCTTGACGTATTTCTAGTCGGCAGTAAAGTCACTACAATTCTAATCAATCGCAATTTAGTCCGCCCGTTTGACCAATTTGCCTGGTGTTCTTTTAGTCGATTACACATTCAATCAATCGCTTCTTGAATCGGGCAATTAAGCGTTCGTCGCACGAAGAAATCGCGAATATTGAAAAGTTACGCGCGCGCGCTCGCACGTCTCTAAGACCGGTAAAGCTTCACTACAATGCTAGTTAATTAATTGCGATCGTAAAAAAGTTGTTAAGTTAGGCAAAGTGCTTTTCATTGATTACGTAAAATTTGCATTTGCAGATTGAAAAAAACTTTCTTACCGAATTTTTTGTCGATTCCAAAGCAAAATCCGATTTTCCTCGCAAAATGGTGTAAAGAATATTGTTACCGATACTTGTCTGACTATTTTTTTTATTTATAACTTAGGTAAAATGCTTTTCATTGATTCTGAAGAAATGCATTTGCAACTTGGGGGAAAAACATGGAATTTCTATCGTATTTCTTGTAAATTCTAAACCAAAATGGTTTTAGTCTTAATAAGGAACTCTTTAATTTCAAATATTGTGTGAAATATACTGAAAATAGAAAAAAAAGTGATTCCTATAGCAAATTTTATCATTATTACCTACTAAAATATTTTCTTCGCATATTCAATTAGTTCAAAAGTTGATTTTGCTCCTAAAATTTCAGGCTGGCAGTGAAACAAGTGGAACACTATTAGTAATTTGTTGCAAATATTGTGATTTAATTAAATTTTTGGTATAGCTTATTGGAATTTAGTCAATTAACGCATGTGTGTATTTACAGAAAGGTATAGTAGTAAAACAATGCTGTAAGCGTTTTCAGCAATGAGGTAATTTGATAATCATATTTCAAACTTATAAGTGAAACATATATTATTATTGAAGAATTATGACAAAATTCACATCCATCACATAGACATGATAAGTAATATTATTAAAATTACAATTTGATGTTTAAATATTGAAAGAATTTAAAATAATTGTTATGGGTCCATATTTACATCTCTATTTCAATATGACAAAAAATGTGTAATTGGGATTTCATAATTATTATTGGCTAATAGACTATTAAACACCAAAAATTCTAAATGATCAAGTTTTAACTAACTGAAACTAATCCATGCCATAAATAAAACATTTGCATACTCTCTAGTCAGTCTAAACTGTTAAAATTCAGGTAAACGTTGGTATCGATAAAATTTCAGTTCCTAGATTTATTTTTTTCGGAATTTTTTGCGTTTAATAGTACATAATTCATCACTACACCTATTTCCAATGACAAAAGGGCAACATTTTTATCTTTGCTGAACATATATAGTACCATGAATGGGAGTAAGGAATTGGCTACATTATATTATGATTCGATAAGTGAGTTGTTTGCCCATCACGATATCTCAAGTTTTTATATAAAATGGATAAGAATTAGTTAGATCGATCACCACATCTAGCTGAAATCATCTCCAATGACAAAAAGCAAAGATATTCCATGAAATGAAATATAATATTCTAGCAATATTCATAATTTTTAATTAAATTGCAGTTTAAATTATCCACTTTAGTTATAAAGTGAAAAAGAATGTTTAGTTGCGAATGAAATTCTAAGCAATCACTACATTTAGTTGAAAATCCACTTCAATAATAAAGAGTCAACAATTTTATCTTATATTTAGTCAATTTGATACTATAACATTAATATGATGTTTTAATGAAATGGAGAGAAATTGGTTAGTCTATCTACAATATACTATATATACAATATATAATATTTTTGGTAATATTTATAATTTCCAATTAAGCTGCGCGTTATGATTCGATAAGCGAGTTGTTTGTCCATCACGATATGTGATTTATCAGACCCTAACGAGATTTTCGATGTTTTGATGTTGGAATTATCTTTCGGCTGAGAGAGCGAGAGCAGGAAAACGGAAGCAGAAGAAGAAGAAAAAAAGACACACACACATACATCGTATATATAAGCTTTATTATCTATAATATATGATAAAGCAATCAAAGAGGAAGAAATCGTAAAAGAAGTAGTAGTGAAGTATAGTATAGTAGAGACGAAGGAAAAACCACTCGGACGGGCACAAAAGCCGTTGATATATAGCACTCATCGTTCGGCGCGGAGTGTCTTAAGGTTATTACGAGTTTTGAGACACATTCTATCTATCTATCTATCTATATATATATAAACTCACACACGCACGCACAAATACACATACGAAAAGCGAAAAGAGATCTTTGATTTGATATATCGGATTAGTCTTTCTCGTCGTGCCGCCACCGCCACTGCCACACCACCACACCACCACCCTCATTGATCTCTTCACATCATCATCATCATATCATCGCTGAACGAATGAACGAAGGAAAATACGCGCGCTAATATTCCAGCAATTACCATCGCCTTAATTTATGTATTATTTTGGCTGAATATAATTTTCTCAATGTCTGATATGAATGCAAAATAATATTCCATGATACATTCTCAATGGATAAACATTTGAAAAGCTAATGTATGTATGTAAGCACAAGATGTTTTCCCAACTAAAACTTATACAAACAACTTCACAAATTGACATTAAAGATAATATTTGAAATTTAATGATGCTATAAAATATGGGACTTTATCATTCGCTCGCCGGATTTTCACACAGCACAGCACACCATCCTTCTACTTCGACGACGGGGTTGCGGAAAAAAGAAATCATCGCATTCCCCAGCGTTCATGTTGTTGTTGTTGTTGTTGTTGCTGCTGCTACTAATTAATAGTTTGCTAATCATCATCAGCGCAGATTAATCCTTGCGGGTGTTGTTCCCAATCAGTGCGATTGTTGTGATTGCATTACCGCATCCCGATCAGAAAACCAACAACGTGTTTCTTTCGCATCGAATGCACAATAGCAGTAGGGTGGTGCATAATAAAATACCTACTGCAAGGAAGACAAGAAATACAGTTTTTACATTTCATAAAAAACAATAACTTTAAGGGAATTTAATATAGATATGCCTCACTTAATGCGCTGATTCGATATAACGCTGCTTTAATTTGACTATAAAAATGTTTTAAAACAATTTATGTATGAAAATGATTGGTAAACGTAGACCTATCTCGTTTAACGCTGTCTGGGTTTACGCTGCAAGTAAAAAAGCATAACAATTCTAGTATTTTTAAGAAAATTTATGTAAAAATGTATCTAATTCAATTTAAATAATTCATTTGCCATAAAAACTTAAAGTTTCTAACAAATGCTACAGCTATACTCCGCTTAGCACGGTTGAAAAGTAAAACGACAGAGTGCTGAATGGAGTATGTGTTTCATCTTATTTTCTAATACAGTGTAATAACGAAAGCCATGTAAGAAGTTATTTTTATGCACAAATTTAATAAAAAATCAACATTTTTGAAGAACAATTAAGCAAGTGTTATATCAAAGCAGTATTAAGCGAGATTGACCAATATACTTCTTAATACTACAAAAAAAAATGAAAATTTATTACAGCAGAAAACAAAAATTGTCACACAATTTTTCATAAAAATCAGAGAAATTTCACTAAAACGTCAGAAATTGTCAAATATTTTTCTTAGAACACTATAAACTTGAATTAAGTTTTCAGAAAAAAGTCAATTCTACATAAAATATTCTAAAATTTTCTCACTTTTTACAGGCAAAACTGTATTTGCTTTTTGGTGATAGAAAACTATTTTGATTATTTTTTAAATGAACTTTATTTTTAGCAATTGTTTTAATGGCATTACCGGCCCCCGACCAAAAAACCAACAAAATATCCCTTCTTTTTGCATAGAGGAATCGACGGTGCGAGTATGAATAAAACAAGCATACATATACCTATATGCAGCAGCGAGGATGAGGATGAGGATGAGGATGAGGATGATGTCGTTCGTCCGCGAATGGATATAGGTTGTTGGGTATGAGGTGGTGTATATAAAAGTGGAGCGGCGCGCTCGGTTTCGGAATTATTCAATACCGCATTTAAGGATATGGAGTCACGTATAGGAATATTTTAAAGCTCATACCTTTTCTCCTATACTATACAAGCTATAGCTAGACGCCCGTCGTTCCGTTTCGACTTTTTTTTATGCATCCATATACGTTATATATACGTTATATATGAAAACGTGTGCGCCATCATCATCCTCAGTATATGTTATGTGTGTGCGATCAATGCTATGCACGATATTATCAAGTTTTTCAATATTTTAATTTGATTGGCTGCAAAATTTGTTGAAATTTGTTTATAATTTATGGATACAATTAATTGTCACGTTTCTTTCATTATTACACTGTCTAAGAAAATAAGAGAAACGTGTACCAATCCCGTTTAGCACTGTCTGGGTTTACACTGCAAGTTGCTAGCACTAACCAACCGTGTTAATCGAAGCATAGCACGACAAAAACGCATACCTTTCGCTCCGTTTTGACTTTTGTTGAAATTTGGTAACAATTTATGGATACAAATGAGTGGCCACGTTTCTTCCATTATTACACTGCCTAACAAAATAAGAGAAACGTATACCAATCCCGTTTAGCACTGTCTGGATTTACGCTGCAAGTTGCTTGCACTAATCAACCACGTTAGACGAAGCATAGCAGGACAAAAACGCTTACCTTTCGTTCTGTTTTGACTTTTTGATTGGCTGTAAAATTTGTTGAAATTTGGTAACAATTTATGAATACAATTAATTGCCACGTTTTTTTCATTATTACACTGCCTAAGAAAATAAGAGAAACGTATACCAATCTCGTTTAGCACTGTCTGGGTTTACGCTGCAAGTTGCTTGCACTAATCAACCACGTTAATCAAAGCTTTCGTTCCGTTTTGACTTTTTTTATGCATCCACATATATTTGTATATATAAAAACGTGTGCTTCATCATCATTCTCATCCTCTTCGTAGTAGTAGTAGTAGTAGTATATGTGATGTGTGTGCGATCAATGCGATGCACGATATTATCAAGTTTTGTCATTCGTAATTAATTGAATGTAAGTGTCGTTGCGACATGATAAAAGCGACAAATTAGTCGTTGGTAGTAGTTGTGGAGTTTGCCGTAGAGTAAGCAGGGGTGAGGCGGAGGAGTGTGAGGGGGGAATATATTTTGAAGGGCCTAATAAGATGGAACAATAGTCCCGGATTCATATATACATGGGATAGACATGCATTATCCGTACGATTCAATAACCCGCGCGCGCGTACACGCTAAATCTAAACTCACATCAAGTAGAAAGCTTTGAAGTTGACAAAGCGCAATTGTTCTTCGAATCTTGTATATGGGAATTTGAGGAAGAGGTAGTACAAGACAAAACACGTTATCTTCCTACCAAACTATACACACACACACACATTTATATATATATATATACAGTCATTCAGAGTACGTTTAAACATCTAATTGTTGATTTTCATTTGCAAACTATCCGGCGGAGAAAAACGCCGTTTTCTCTTCCCTCATTTTCCCCCCCATCCACCCGCCTGCAAAACTGTTTATAAAGCCGTCGATAGGCGTCAAAAGCGTTGCCGGTTGTTCGCCACATATGTTAACAACATTTTCGTTTTGCGGGATTTATGAAATGATGATAATGGCATACGCTCAACAACAACAACAGGAATTGGATTTTGTAAACGTAGTAAATACATTCCAAGAAATTATAATTCAACTATACTTTTATAGCATCTACTTTTCATTCGCTGTTAAAAAATTATCCAAGAAATTATATTTTTTGTATTTTTTCGACATAGAATTTAAAAGCTATTTAAAATTTTAACCAACTTATCAAATAGAATAACTCTTTTAAATAAACAATAATTATTTAATTAATTTTTCCAGTTTTTCCAGTTTTTCGTCGATAAAAAAGTAAAAAAAAACTGCTGAAATTGTTTTAAAATAAAGTAAAAAATTGCAAATATTCTAAATCCAAATACTTTTACAGTATTTAGTGCAATATAAAGTAAAATAATAATTTTTTAAAGCTTTTTTTACAATTTTCTTAGAGAAAAATTGTATATAGCACCTTACAATAAAGCTATTGTTGAAAATTATTTAAAAATTCAATTTTTTTTCTATTGGCAGTTTTTCTAGTTTTTCCTCGATAAAGAAGTAAAAAAATTGCTGTAATTGTTTTAAAATAAAGTAAAAAATTGAAAATATTCTAAATCCAAATACTTTTACAGTATTTTTTGCAATTTAAAGTAAAATAATAATTTTTTAAAGCTTTTTTTACAATTTTCTTAGAAAAAAATTGTATATAGCACCTTACAATAAAGCTATTGTTGAAAATTATTTAAAAATTCTATTTTTTTTCTATTCGCTACAGTATTATATTTGAAAATCTCTAAAACAATTAGCAAAAATGTGGTTTGGAATGAAACTTCGTCTAATAAAAAATTAAAGTAAAATTTGTACTTTTCTTAATAGCAACAAAAATGTCTTACACAATTAGTGTTTTATTAAGTGTGCTCTTTCACCGAAATTGTAAAGAAAATGATAAGAATTGGATTAAATAAAAGGTTTGCCGTTAAAAAAATGTAAATACTCCCAAGTATAATTAAAATTATAACACTTTGCCAAGTAGTTTTTTCACTGCGCCAGAAGAACGGCAATTAACAAAAATTGTAAAGAAAAACTTTTGATAAATTTCGTAGGTAATATAGCTATACCTAAATGGGCAATTACTCAAAACAACATAACAACTAGAAAGCGTGTAAAAGACAACATATTTTTTTAATTAAGCCAAGTGTAGGTGGAGGCGCGATGAAAAACGATTGAAGACCGGTGACAAAAAAATTGAAGAGACTTAAATCCAGTCGGCGCAAAAGAAGTTAAGAGTTTTGCAAATAATTGTAGGTAGATATAAGTGAATAACACAAACATATCTTAATAAACTATGAAAATCATTATTTTTTTATGAAAAAACATACATATTTTTAATTAAGCAACATTTGGGGTGATTGAAAATAGTTTAAGGTAACAAAAAAGACTTAAATCCACTTGATGTAAAAGAAGTTAAGAGGTTTACAAGCAATTTTCTAAGATATAAGTAACCAACATGAAAATTTCTTAATAAACAATGAAAATTATTTAAAAAAAAACCAATAGATTATTGATTTCAAAGACAATAATAACAAAATTTAACATTAATACATATACCTATAGAAATTTTACAAGAATTTGAATAAATTTGTTATTAAATAATTAAATAGGTAACATATTTTTAATTAAGCAACGTTGGGGGTGAGAGAAAACGGTGTAAGGTAACAAATAAGACTTAAACTCACACGGTGCAAGAGAATAAGTATGCAAATAGTAAAATAGAAAAAAATATAAAATTTTACCGTTTATCAATATAAAATTATAAACATTTTCGAAATTTTTGAATATTATTAACATTATATTAAATTCATTGAATTTGTTGGACGAAAAATTTTTTTTTGCTTGTTTTTAAATGAAAGCTATGCAAAAAAAAACTAACTAAGAAGGTACGCAAATATATATTATCAAAACGCACAATTTTCTAATAGATTAGATTCGTTGAATTCGATTTGGCGGCATCCGTGAATGTTTTATCGTCGCAATAATATGACAGTTAATTTGTCAGAGAGACAAAAAGCCGGATAATTTGTGTTTGCGTTTAAGCTCGTATAGAATCTCAATCAAGTGCGAATATGTTTTAACAACAATTGCAATTAACGGAGATGGATGTATAGATAATTAAGCGCAGATAGATACAAATAGATAATTCAAGTTGTGCGAGTGTGTGTGTATGTACATATATCTATCTATCCCCAACACACACACACACACATATATATTGTGTACGTCTTGTATTGCCAAGTGTTTCGAAACTTTAAAATTACATCACGTCTTAGACACCAATCACACAGATACATTATAGTTTGTGCAAACGAAACTAAACAGCGATGTGAGGGGGTGTGTGTGTGTGTGTTTGGCGGCGGTGTGGTGGTGTGGCGATCGATCGTTTCGTTCAACATTTTCGCATAGTTTACCACCCGAATCCCTCCCGCCCCCCGCCGACATCATCTTATAGCGAAATTTCATCATATCGAAGAACAAACAAAACAATGTGGAAGAAGAAAAAAGTTTTATGCGCTCTCTGATACTACTACCACTACGACTGATGCCGTTCTGTGCTCGCGCCTCACTCTTTGGGCGCGCTCCCGATGTGTATGCGTGTGTTTATATACATTTCTGTTCGCTGAAGATTAATATAATGGCGTATTAAAATATAAGATCGCTTTAAGCTTTCCCGGGGATCTTATCAAACACCATATTAATAACGAGTAGAAGATGAGCTTCCAAAGGCATACATACACATACACACACACACACACATACAATCGCACATCAAATATACAAGTTGGAAAAGCGATATGGATTTCCGCGACTTTCCATCCGGCGAGAGAGCAGCCATAGACGCACGCTTGTCCCCAAACAAATATTGCGCATAAAAATGGCACATCCAGTCTGTTATTTGACGACGCAAATCATCCACGATTTGATTATTTAATTGGCGTATAATTATCGCGTCAAGTCGCAACAATACGTAACGTTTTAAGTGTGATGGCATGACGGTACGCCACTGGCGGGCGCGCGATGTGTATAGATTTCATCCTCGAACTAGTTCGTTGGATTCGTAAGTTTGGCAGATATAAACTTTCCATATTACTGTCTTGCACAAGTCGAACTTCAAAAGAGTGAAATCGTCGTTCGCTGCGACAAATATCCGCGCTCTTTCTAGCCGAATCCGCCGCCGCCGCCGCCGCCTCCTCCACTACCAACCAAGAAGCGCGCGTGTGGTAGTTTATAAGACATATCATCTCGTAAAGTGAGCGAAACTTGCTTACGATTACACGATTATTTGTAATAAACTTTGCTTTTAATAATGCCAAAAATCTAACGCTAGATAATACTCTGCTTGAATGAATTCTGATCGGAATTCACTTGGAAAATCATAAAACGTTACCTAAATTATTTTTCAAAAAAAATGCAAGCGTTTTATATTCAAATGTTTAAAAATTAATTAACGAAATTTGCGTTTAGGAATAATTAAATGATTATTTGTAATAAACTTTACTTTTAATAATGCCAAAAAATACTTGCGTAGACTGAGTGAAAAATTTACAAAAAAATGATAAAATTTTGCAATTAAAAGCAAAGGTCATGAGAATTTAGAATTACAATTTTAAAGAGAATTTCGTACTTTTTGTACAAAATCAGCAATCACTCGGTAGTCAAAATACTGTAAGTTTCAGATCAACACAGATTGTGCGAAAAATTAACAAAAAAAATAAAGAAATTTATAATTTTATTATTAGAAGTAAAGGAAATGAGAATTTAGAGTTAGTTCAGAAGTAAATTCATCAATTCTAAAGTACGAATTTTATTAAACTACTGCATTTAATTTATTTTTTGTGTGTCAATGCCACTTTAAATAAAGCTCTCGACTTTTTCTCTAAGTTTAAGAAACGATTTTTCATGGACGTCTTGATGTGTCGATAGAACGCCCAAGCTAAATAAATTGACAAAAATTTTTTTCGTGGATGCAATTTAATCTAAAAAAGCGGGGAAACTGAAAGACTAAAAAAAAAGAATACGAGAATGTAAAATAGTTGGAAAGGATTTTTTCATTTGCGTTGACCGTTGTCCACTCGAAGAAATGAACAAATTCCTTTTCTATGTGTTTATACATCCTAAAACATATTATCTACATACAATTCCCGGTGGAACATTTTATATTGAAATACCGCATTGACAGACATTATTACGGACGTTCCTTGAATTGTATTGCAATATTATGAAAGCAAAAAAAAGCAGTAAGCTGGGGGCGGCGGCGTAGAAAAGCTGACTGGTTTGTTGGCTGGCAGAAGTAGAGAAAATGTGGCATTAATAACGTTTTTGACGTATTGCTGAAATGTAATAAACAATGATTGCATGATGCGGCCATCAAAATGGTGTGGTGTGATGGTATAGTTATACAACGTACCATCAGCTGATAGCGAAATGAGTAATATAATAAGATAATGTTTATATACAATATAGTATATAGATGCGATAAGGTTTGGAACTGATGGTTAAACGATTTCCATCTAATAGCAATAACTAATATTAACATTGCAGGCCAAAGTGCGATACGCAATATGATAACGATGCTGATGTTATATTATAGTCAAATCTCACGCTAAATTTATAATGCCAAGTTGCACATGTTGGAACCGAATACTGATAATAACTTAATCGGCCGCCGCATCGCATCTAATAACCCAAAAGCGAAAAATCATTCAAAACTTTTTCGTTAATTGCTGAAACATCAAAAATCAGCGTGAATTGTTTACTTATTTTACATCTTTTTAAGTTTTATCGTTGAAAAATGGATTTAAAGTTATTAGAATTAAAATTAACAACATTTTTTTCGTTGTTTGTCTGGAAAATGGATTAAAAGTCATTAAAGCTATGCATAATCTCGTTTCGATTCTTAAAACTATGCATTGTTTT
>JARJDW010001133.1:0-43269 GCA_030264715.1 Adinopsis sp. GC000173
CATGCATTCCTCATATATAACAAGAACTAATTCAATACTCCTGATGACTTTAATAAACCAAAAAGCCACAATGTTATCCGGCCGGTCTAGCAAAAAGTGAGCAGTGTGTGTGTGTGTGTTTTTTTCGCTCTCTCCGCGCCAGCGCCAGCACTACCGCACTATCAACTATACTAGTTTGTATTGTATTATACTCGTCGAACACAAACCGGCGTTCAATTGCGAACCATCTGAGCTAATTGCGATTGTTGTGACAACAATAAAGTCGGCGCGATCAAACATGCAATGTAAAAACCGCCCCAAAAAAAAGCGTCTTTTTGTTAATGGATGTTGGTTTTTAATACGTGCGTTGTTTTCGTTCGTCAGAGAAATCCTTTTATTTAATACCAGCGAATGCAGTCATGCGGAAACTTTTTTTGCGCTTCTTGTTCGCATTATTGTTTTCGCTTTAATCAAGCGATTCAGTTAATAGGCAATTGGAGTAATTGTAATGATTCCGACAGGTCGTTTCGTGCGGTTGGTATACGTTGTACGAATTGGTCGTGCGATCTTAAAAGGGAAGAGAATCCGTCCATTTACAACATCGCGATATTCGTCTGGCCGCAAAGATGTCTCCTTCCCCTTGTCTATCTCTATCCCTTGGGATGCCATTTTGTAGCTATCCCCGTGCTATCAGCAATATACAATTCCGGGGAAGAAAATTGCGATGGACTTTTGACGCGATCAACATTTATTTTACACGCTCCTACATTTTTACATTTTTTGCGCGTTCGATTCTTTGCGTATTAAAAAAAAAAAGAAATGACTCACCTGTCTATTATCACAGGATCGGAGGGTGTTTCGTTACGATTTCCGCAGCTTTTCTTATCACAACAGCGACTGCAATATAAAAAAAAGATAGAATATAATATAATACATGGCAAACATGTGCGCTGCAACTATATAGTGGAGGAAGGTGTATGTATATATTTTTAAGCTGCTCACAGTTTATGAAGTGTGAACATGTTTGAAATAACGCCAAAGTTGTAAGGAAGATGAAAATGCACAATGGTGTATACTGAGATTGGCGAATGAGAGCGATGTTTGTTATGGCAAGACGGGAGAATAGGGAAAAGACAGACTCCCAGGGGATGAAAGCCGTCCTTTCCCCGCCGCCCGCTAGCATTATACAAGACAAGGGGAGATATTTAGGGATCCTCGTGACTACATCATTGAGCAACGTCACATTTTTCTTACAACTTATTTCATCAGTTTTTGAAAATTTTATTTGCTAGACTATGCGGGGAAAATGGGAAATAAACGGACGCTCACCTGCACATAATTTCGTGTGTTAGAAGAACGCGACACATTTCGGGATTCTTATCTTGTCCCTCGTAGATAATCGCCTGAAAATAATATAATAACGTAAATTAAATACCCATTGCTTAAAAAAATGAAATAATACTATTAAATTGACGCGGCGGGACAAACGAAAAAAACATACCTAACAGAAAAACGAAAATTTACTTAACTAAATAAATATTTCTACGAATGATTTTAATCACTCAACGATTGCATGTTGAAAATATTTTGTTTACAAAATGTATACACATCAAATAATAAGCTATAGATTAATAGTTTATGATAAAATATTAATAAGTAGATATTCGAACTAATTTGAGCAATAAATTTTCAAGTAATTTTTTTAATGCGTTTTGTTGTTTATCGCCGACAACAAAATAAATAAAATGTTCTTTTACATTTATTCCATATATCAATTTTTTTATTACTGCTTAAAAATGTTTACATGTATACCTAAATATCCCTTTTTTTTGTATCACTATAAATTATTTTCAAAGCTCGTGCGCGCATTTTTTCCTCTCTCTTTCTGTTGCAACTATAAATTAGTTTTAGTTTTATACCATTTTAAAATGTATCGTATTATGATTTAGGTATGTTGTATGTTACGTAGTAGTAGTACAATACATTGCATTGCACAAAGCGTTGATAATATTATGGATATTATGTATAAGTGAATGAGAATGGTGGATTTTTTGCGGGCGTGTAAAATTAAACGAATGGTTAATTATAAAATGAAATATGTAATGGCAAAAAAGTGTGTAATATGATAAATGAGCATTATTTAAGGTTGTTATCTGGAAATACTTTTGGTGGATTAGTAGAGTAGAGAGTGTGTCTGTGTATGTCTTTTTTGTGAGTTGGCTTCTGTTTTGTGTATTTTATGTTGAAAGATAAGATCGGATTATAACAGCCCCATATACAGGGTGACGTATATGTGTGTTATAGCAGCTAGTCATCAATGAGCATAGAATAACCCTCGAAGCCAGTATAATTACCAGCCTTACCCTCCGCACCAGACCCAAGTAATCCGGCTATTTCGTGTCCCCCGTTAACATGTATAGAACGATGGTAATGTAACATCTATCTATGTGAAGGCTTTGGTAGCCGGGGTTTGAGGATTAAGGTGCTTTAGGTTAGAACAGTTGATAGATTTTTGTTTAATTGAATATGTAACGCGCAACCCCTAGGCTTTGCTTTGTGGGAGGCTCAACTGAGCTTACTGGACATTGAGCAACATGTGTTTGGATAAAGAAACCCCTAATACTTGACTCAAGTTATAAATACATGTTCTGCAACTATAATTATTAGTATAGAAACAAGTGGAAAGCCAAACCGCAAAAAGAAGAGTGTTCCAGCTTTGCAATAAGCTTAAGCATCGAAAAGTTTTACCTTCTTTTGTCTTTCTCCTTGTCAGGTAGAATAAAAGCGTTCATTTCACGCGTTTTCCTTTCAGAATCATTTCGTTTATGCGGTCTCGGAACAAGTACAAAAGAAAAGTCTCCATGAACTTTACAAATAATATTATAATTCCTTTGAGTATATGAATTGATATCCCGTGAGCGTCAGGGACCTTCTTCAAGAGTCGCAGACCTCCGGAGGATTTCATATGAACACCCAAAAGAGTTGTTTAAATATTCCCCGGGGAATTAATACGCTTATCAGTTGAGCAAATGCTCACATATTCGTTATCATCTAAATTTAAATTAATTATTTCACTTGCATATTCATAAAAGTATATATCAAATGATCCCATGGGAGGCTAACAACGCCAGAAAGCCAATATAAAAGGGTACAGGAATACGTTCGTTGGTAATTTCTGCGGCCGCCCTCTCATAATTCAATGATAAGATACTATAGGATAAATCCAATTCGATGCGCTATTTTAAACTGCACTTTTGTTAACTACATTTTTGTTTAATTGCCCTCTCGTAAAATCACTATTTCATTTTCTCTACTATTTTTTTCATCCTATCCTATCCTATCCTATCCACTTGTTTCGCTTTCCTCGTTTTTTTTTGTTTTATACACACTACACATACTATACATACACGTACGTATATACGTATATACGTATATACCGTATACGTATATATGTACGTATATATGCATAGATAGATCGTAACGCGCACATCATATGATAACTTGCATCGTTCTGAGCATCATATTTATCTTCAACTAAACCGAATGCCAACCAACAACCAACGCAAACCAACAACAAATTAACTTGCTTTTAATTTTATTTCGCAAAACGCAAAATGCTAATATAATAAATTATGTATAATAATTTCAGTTAGTAAAAGGTCATGTAATTGCAGAGAAAAAAATTTAGTTTAGTTTTCTTGTAAAATATTCCATGTATAATTTAACAAGTATTTACACAAGTCTTTTGTGAAACTCCTGAAAAGTTTACTGAAAGTGCTTATACAACTATAACTGACAATGAGTAAAACAAGGAATAATAAATGTGCGTTGTTGAAGTATTATTGTGTGGCAATTCCACAATAACACTTTACATGAACACTGGATTCATAATGAACGAGATTAACGAACTGGCCGTTCAGGCTGTAATGATGCGAGCAGGTGATAAAAGTTTAATAGTGGAGATCGTGTACTGTCCTATTCACATTTGAATTAACACCAAAATTCAAAAGTATATATTGATGTTCATACAAATGCATTTAAATAACGTATTAGTGAGTAGTGTTTTTATACCTGCACTGTACACACTCCACTCTCTACTCACTCTACTCACCCACACACATACATACATGCATAGAAACGATCAATCCGTCGCGATCATGAATGGATGCGCAACATTCGCTAGCGGTATTTTTCCATTTGCTTTTTTAATTATTAACGCGTTCACGTTAAAATTGTATCGGCCCATTTTAGGATTTGATAAAAATCTTTTATGTTATGCGTCGACAGGAAATTGAGTGGAATATACATTTTTATATAAACGAATTGATAAACCATGTTAAAAATTACGGTAATGGATCGTCAATCGGAAGAGCCGCATCTCCGGGGCTCCATTAACCACATTACGCTTACAGTTCTGTACATCTCTGATATGAAACCTGGCATTTTAATGTAATTTTAACGAGACCAGAAGTGCATATTTCTGAAACTTTGTACGCTATGAATTTAAACTGATGGGGAAATTGTGCCGGAACCGCGCCCCTAAACATATAATTCGAATAAAAAAAGCAAACGTTTAAAAATTTTATTCGCTTCGCTAATTGTTGCCTTTTTTCCACTCTTATTACTGTTAATTTAATTCAATTTCCGAGCGCATCTCTTACAAAAAGCTACTCGCGCAATTAATTATTAGTAAGATATTTACTACGCAGGCATTAGGTATCTACATTCTGTACATTCTGTGTATATATAGGTACATGCTGTGGTAATCCTGGCACCTGCTTGCCTTGTCCTAAATTAGTCCTGCCATAATAAATCCCTGATAATTAGCTGACTTGCCCACCATATAAACCATAAGTTTCTGGTTTCACTTCTGTTTTATCAAGCTCGCATTCGCATATACGCATTCCATTTCGTTGCCTCTCGTCATTATTTCCAACACGCACCTACTTCGCAACTCTTATATGCTCGTAACATAATATAATCCGAATTTTGGCAGTGTCATTACAGCAACAACTAACATGAGCAATATTTCACATTGCAGATAAGATAAGGAGCGAAAGCGAAAGACTTTCCCTGTTTGTTTATAGATGGGCTAACGATAAAGTGCTCAAAATGCGGGGCTGAATATTTCCTGTTGTTTCCATTCATTCACATGTGCCCATTGTACGCGGCGCGCGTGCTGAGCACGTGTCTGCTTTAATCGACCAACACAGATGATACCATCACTAAAAGGCCCGCCCGCCTAAAGATTATGCTAAATTCATTTCGCGTAACGGCGGATTGAAAAAATAAAAATGAAGCAACGCGCGATTTTCTTTTATTCTCAACGTGCGCATATTTCGTGATGGAGTGAAAAGGGGAAAAGCTTAACGCGTTTAAGTTCTTAAATTTAATTTTAGTCAATCATCTAACTTCAAGACGGTTTGAGGTAAAATTTAATTTCGTGCTCGTCGAATCTACAAGCAAGATAGGACTTATCAGGGAAAGAGAGAACGCGGGAGCGCGCGCGCGCGCGCGCGTGTGAATTTGTTTCTTATTGCATAATTCATTTAATTATTCGCCCTTCCTGAAGCGAAACGTTTTTCCTTGATACGGACACATCTTTCTTTATTGCTCAACACATTCGGTGCTAATTTTATTTGCGCTCTGTTTACTCGCCTCCTCGCCCGACTAAATTGAGACTAATCAAAGAAAATTAAGGACTCACTTGTTTTGTTACGGAATCAATCAGCCGCACGTAGATGTCCTGCTCCTGGCGTACACCTGCAAAATAATGGAAAATTAAAGTTTTAGCATATCAAAAGCGAACGGCAGTATATGCATGTGTATCGACGATAAGATGTATGCATGCGAGGGTGTGATAGTGTATATAGAGACGGAACAAAGACTCAAGCAGTAGCGCGGAGCCCTTAGGGTTCGCCATCTTTTCAGTCCTGCGAGAGCATTTGCGGAGTTATTTTATTACAAATAAGGAGAGGAAGAGTGTTCCTAAGGGATGCCGCTGAGTGAGGTGTGCTATGTTAAATGAGATATAGCACCACTACATCCTACTTGTTATGTCTAGTCTTTAAAATCGTTGCGTTCGCCACCGATCGGATCGGACAATGTTTATGGCGTGAATGCAGGGTGAATGCAGCGTGAATGCAGCGTGAATGCCGCGCAGCAAAACACTTTCCTTATCAAAATAAAGTAATTTCATATAGAGCAATCAACTAAATAAGCAATTTGCTTCAACTTATATAATAATCGTTTTAAGCATTCCTCGTTGTCGTTGTTGTTGTCGTTTTTTTTGTCCACACGCTTATAAAATGTAATGTATTCACATCTGTTGCAGGATAATTAAGAAACGTTACAAGAGCGTGTTACATGCGTTGAATTTTTATACGTATTGGTGAAGAAGGAAGGAAAAAAATTAGAGTCTAGCGCCAAATTTGGATGATCTGATTGACTGGTAAGATTAATTATAGATCTAATTAAAAGTAGCGTCTGCGGCAGGTATTTGTAATTCTTCCGACGTGCTAGCTCGTAACCAGTTCCTTATAAGTCGCACGCCTTTCTGCACTAAAGTGTAAATAGTGTTTTTCAGCCCAAATGTAAAAGGTAATCAGACGGCATTTGCGGTTTACCGATAGAAGTAATCGACAATTGATAAACCGTCTACTAAACTAATTAATTAATTACTAAGCGTTGATATGTGCTTTGCCTTTCATTACGACAAAAACGGAGCGAACGACGCAGGCACGGTACGGAATAGCAATTTCGCAATGCGAGATAAATTTTACATGACATGACGTCCATTTCTAGATGAGTCTTGTTGTGGGCAGCAACCGCTAAGGGGTTGAAGATAAAGCAGCGGCTACTCGACGTCATGTGGCTTTTCTTAGTTTGGACTTTCGGGAACGAACCGTCTGGTTCGGAAACCGCGACAACTTAGCTGATTTCAGTGGTTTGCGCGCTCGTAACATCCTAACCGACTAACTTTCTATAAAACTCACCGTTTGCGTATAAAAGTTGCAATCTATATTGAATGCCATTGTTGGTTTTCTGGCCATCGGTTTCCTGCAATAAAAAAACAGAGAGTGAAACAAACTGTATTATAACTGTGGGCGCATAAAACAAACAATAATACAAAAAAATATTTTCTGCTGTTGCTGCTGCCGCTACAAGAACGGGTTTCATGATAAATGTTTGGCTCGACTCGCGCCCTAATCTTCTGCATCGCCACGAACACAATTACACCCCAACCACCTCTATCCCCAGCATCCCGAAACCAAAACACGCTGTATTTATTCATCTCACTTTCCCTTTGCCATGGCAACTGCACCAAGATGGAAATAGATCCCAAAAATAATTGAAAATTTATAATTTCAATACGTGCATTCAATAAGAAAGTGTAGAGAAAAAATAAAAAGAAATTTAATCAACCTGCACGCATGTATGCATGTTTACGTTGCATTGATAAAGTAATTTGTGTAATTAGTATGAAAAGCAACATTGCACGGAGAGCGGTTTTTCATTATTGAATTTGTACTCTACGTAATTAGTTTCATGTTGACAGAGACGACTCTAGAAAGAAATATATGTATATCTATATAGATATATATAGATATTTGGAGAGCAAAAATAGGGAAAAAGAAAATTAAAATCCACTCCTCCTTTTATTCTCCGCGCGCTCGATTTTTAAGGAAATTCAATTAGATTTGAGATTGTAACATCATAATTACCTGATCTTTCTCGATGAAGCCGATGAAAGCAGTGCGCTCAATTTCAATAGGTTGTCCTGCCCTGTCATACAATGCGATGACAAAGTGGAAGAAGTTGGATTTTCGCAAATTGCTGGGAGGCTGTTTCTCGAAGTGCGCTCTACCAACACCTATCCTGTAAACAGTCACACATTAGACGCTTATCAACCGCTTAATCTAATTTACAACACGAATGAATGCGGCACAATGTTATTATTTCAAAATGTCACAACAACATCTGCTCATTTTTGTGCATCGAAGGGGTTCTTTCAACTATCATTTGTAATTGCTATTATAGTGTTGTATATGTGCATGTGCATATGTGTGCCTAGTCAACTTTTGTTTTGCAAAATGCTGCAAGTCCAATTCTGCATTTAATAGTCTTTTTCAAGGGTATTAAATACATGTCTGCAGGAGCGTCCCGAATATTTATTTTTTTCGGCTATATATGTTTTATTAAGCTGTAAAAGCGTTCGCTTTCATACGAATGTATATTGGAAAATGTGTATTGGATATATCGCCACTGCATTTTGTCGAATAAATAAATGGAGTGGCAAGTAATACAAGTGGGGGCGGGGGTGCCTCAGGTGCCAGCAATACATGCTGTAGATTACATTATCGATGAAGCTAAACGTGACACATACACATACATAGATATATATACATGTATACCTATACATATACAAACGGCATCGAGCACAACCTCTGATTCGAATACGAGTATAAAGCCCGGAAAATTACCGCAGCACAAATGTTATTATTAATTGGCTGCTGTCACGAGCGTCACTCAAATTTCTCGACAACTCATCATTCCGTATTTTCTTTTATACAATATATACACTACCACCGTATCTACCACCGAAATGAACGATAAATAAAGACGATTTCGCATGCCTGACGCGCTTGATTAATTTTTATTATGCACAAAGCGCACTTATCGCATGAAATCAGGTAATTATCAAATGTCGAATAATGCTATCTATGTCGACAAATCATTCGAGTTATTAATTATAGTAATTTCAATATTTACGCTACACACACATAAACACATATACAAACGCGCGCACATTTACAAATACATATATGAAGTAGATATAGGTAGTAGGTATATGTGTATACCGTATAAAAAAAGAAATAATTTTAATGCAGTAGTACAGTGTATTAAAGTGCAATGAATTTGCAGCCAGCGAAGCAAAATCAATGGCTTTATCATTGCCGCACATTTGCGACAATGCGACGCTCACATTAACCCTTCAATAATATTATTTATTTCATTTTATTTATCAAGCATTTGTAAAATGTTTTCAAAGCAAATAGACGCGAAAAGCGGGGGCGCATTGACATTGGTGGTAAGTAAGTAGTTAAGTGAACAGGCTGCTAATTAGATTTTCTCGACCGTATTGCCACCGCATTATTAAAAGCCTGCCCTTGTGACAAATTCGGATGACAATAAATAATTAGTTTGATGACGAGCCGTTTAATTTTTGGAACCCGATTTTGATGTTGATTAATTAATTAAAAATGTAAACGTTAAAAATAAATTTATCGCATGTTTGAATATTTAGGGTTTTAAGTATACAAGTTCACTAACAAATGAGGCAATTAGTAAACTGAAACCACCTGCACGTTAGTCCAGTGTACGTATTTATAGGAATCGCAAATCAGATAATGGTGGTGTTTATGTCAGTTTTTCGCTCATTTATTTCGCGCGCTCAATTGAGTGTGGTATATAATGAAGCCGAACAGGCAATAGTCGGGTGATTATATTGAAATATTGTATTGAAAAAAAAAACAGTATGATTTATGCGGCGCTTGTTACATTATACTACTCCTACATTTAATGTATTTTATTGAAATGCACCCCAAACGTATACACGTATATGATATATATAAAATGATGGATATTTATAATAAAAATATATAATTTAATTTTACTACTTACCCATTTTGATCTGGCACTGTCGGTTGCATCCACGAGCGCGTCGTCGTGAGCGGTTCCTCTTTCAAACTTGGACCACGCGGTTGATGATGGTGATGCAGGCCGGCTGCATCTTGATGATGATGTAAGCCAAACATGAGGCCAGGTCCTGCGACACGCGGTGCACCTGTTCCCGGATACAATTTACGGCCCCACGCCACCGGATCCAGATCTGGAGCCGGAAGTGAGAGCGCGGGCCAAGGAGACGCCGTCGGATAACCGCGCTCCGTGGAGTTGTTCTCGTCGGACCGCGTCTTGGCGGCTGTAACGAGACGTAGTACGTAGGAAGTGTTCTAGTGCTCACTACACAACACTGCAATACACTTTAAGCACTTTTATGTTAAGAGATAAGGAGCGTATGTGTGGTTATATGTAGTGTGGGATTACGATTAATACGAGTCACTCATTACAATGTCCCGGTGGAAGACGGATAGGCGCTATCTCGCGAGAGACCACTTGTGCGCGAAGCCAACAAGCGGATAAACACGACTGGGACGTTGATAAGCATCGAATGGTCTGCTGGCAATTTGACGGTTTGCGACCTCTCGGGGGTGGAGTGGTGGTTGTTCTGTTGCTCGCAAATATTGTAGTATTGAAGTGGTCGGTGAGTTGCTTCCCAAGGGCCACACCTCCAGAGACTTGCACTACTACAACGACGCCAAGCGTCGAGTCGCCTGATAAGGGTGGAAGGCGTCGCTGTAGGAGCGACCCTCGCGCGTAACACCAATCCAAAGGGATTTTACCCCAATGATTCCACCAATAAACACTCGAACACATTTTAATAGGATACACCCCACCGTATGAACGAATGCTCGAAGCCAGTGGGGATAGACGCAGGAGGATGCAGGAGGGCAACAGCAGGACGTACTGTTGTGCTGGTCTCTAGTGGCAGAAGCAATAAGCTGGCTTTATTCCTTTCAGGAAGTTGTATTCAGTAGCAATCTCTCCAGCTGCGAGGTATTTTCAGAGGCGCCACATAGTTTCAAACAACTTGAACCACCGATTTTACATACGTAAAATGCTTTTTAAACGCGATTTCTCATATATCTATGTAAGTATGTGTATATGGCAAGACGACAAGTTTTTCTTTCTTTGCCCGTAACAAGACAATTTAAATGCGTGTGCATTGCATTGTTCATTCATTCATTCAACTCTTCTTCTTCTTCTTCTTCGCGCATTTGACTAATAAAATTTGCCAATTTTTGTTACGTAAGCTAATAGTTAATTTAAAAGTTAGAGTTGACGACCCTCAGCATGCAGAAGAATTAAAGATGCGTTAAGTCCAATTTTCCTCATTAGTCTCAATCTGCATTCTACCCTCCGAGATGCTTCGCTGCTCACTTATTTCCGACAACTAGCATTTTTATGAGCCTTATAAATTTGTTTAATTGCTCTTTCATGTAAAAGTTGTCGTTTTATCTTGTAACTTGATTGCCATTCAAATGCCTTCATTTTAATTTAACGCAACCGAATTCGTTTCGTCTTTATTTTTGCCTCCGTTTTTTTCGGTTTTTGTATCGGTGAGCGAGCGCATTATGCGGCTGTGTGTGAGTCTTTCGACGTGTTTGTGTTGGTGTGTGGTTAAAGCAATGCATATCAGTTTAGATGGCTGTTGGCATGAGGACAAAGGAAGTGGTGGCAGTATAATCAGGTGGCCGAGTGCAGGATCCTGTTGAGCTTTCTAACTCCCTGGCCTACTTGCCCAATCCATCACAATATATATGCAACTATTTTACATCACTTTTCAACACATTTATTTATTCCATATATTTTGTCCTTCCATTACCTTTTACCATCTATCTTTTTGTTATTTGAAACCAAAAACAAATACCTACTACCTACATTGATTTTTGCTAAAGAAAAACATTTTTTTAACACTTTCAAGCCGGGGATTTGTTGTGTTTTTTTTTGGTGCTTGCGCTTTTTATGCGTAGATATATGTATACACTTTGGTTGGGAAAATTAAAAAGGCGCGCTTTGGAACGTGAAATTATATATTTTTATTTAGATGCTTGAAATCTGAAATATTCTCAAGAGAGAATCTAACGAGTGCTTCATCTAAATATGGATTATATATTTCTTTTTACGCATCAACTCTAATAAACTTGAATGATAAGTTTTATTCCGAGTGGATATAAACATTATTTTTGATTTTAAAAGATTGTGCATTATCAGGGGATAAAAGCTTTCCTTCTGTGCGCGAGGAGTGTTAGGGTTAGACATAATGTTAGCGCTTCGGAGCTGCGGCGAAAAAATATTTAAATTACAGCAAAACATTTATTAATCCATAAGGAATGAATTTTTTTTCAAACAATAATTTATCATTCGATTTTCATCGGGCGAGGTTTTAAGCGTAATTGATTGATTGTATAAACTTGAATAATATTTTGGTTGTAAGTCATAACAAAACAAGACACGTGAAGTCATCTAAATATTACTATATGTATATGTACTACCCTCTTCCCGGTATAAGGATGCAAATATTTTCACACGCTGTTAGCAGCACGGCAATATTGAAAAATTGATTTATAACATTACCTACGTTTCGAGCGAAATGTGTTTTCATGCATATCTTACATATTTTTCAAATATATACATCTATTGAAAGACGAATTGTTAAGTTATTAACTGACATTTTTACAAGTTGTTGTAAATTTTTTTGTTATTAATATTCAATCCCCTCGAGTGCTGTATGATACTTAGTAGTGGCTTTTGTGCGGCTTGCCCACAAATGCTTCCCGTTTCAACATCCCACAATAGAAGGATTAACGAATTGTTAAGAAGGTATAATACACCATTAGCCATCTAATGCAATTTAAGCATTTTAAGCATTTTTCCGCATAACGTCATAAATTTATCAAACTGGCAAGTTTTTATCTATTCTATGTGGTTGTGTTGTGGTGGTGGTTTACATAAAAGTTTGTTTAATGTTTTTAGTTTTATTTTATCTTCCTCCCATATTTGTTAGGAATTTTTTTCTTGTTGAAAGTTTGATGTAACATGCGTTAGAGATAAAAGTTTTCTTTGATTACATGTTGAATATAAATGATTAATGTGGCAAATAAAATGAGATTACGATAATGAAAGTGATAAATTTTTGGCGAACAATAACAATCGGCGAGAATGGTGAGAAAATGTTGAATTACGAGTTGCAATATATGTGTGTGTAGTATAGTGGAGGCGAAGGAATGAATGAGGGAGTTTAGGATATTGTTGTAAGGTAACGGGCGCAGTGTAAACATAATATAACAATTTGTCGTAGGGTACATGGTACACAAACACACTACTACTACTACTACTACTACAGCACACATACATACATACATATACACACAAATAAGAGCAACGCGTTCGCGACTTTTAGGGCTAGCAATATCCTTCCGCGGGAAGCAATTTGTTTTCATTCCCGTCTGTAGTAGCGCAATCAGGCTCGCCGACATCATCTGGCGACTAAAGAACATGTGCCGTGGGAATAACAGATAGTGGTAAATGGTTATTACAGCCACCACGACTTTCATACATGTATTGAGTTTTGGTATAATGCGTCTGTATATTGGCACTTTGGAGGTAATAGGGCTCCTGATCAGATCGCCGCTTCCATATGTGGAATGCTCGTACATGGTCTCAAGAATGTGATAAAAACACCAACACAACAAATTAACTTCTGGCACGCCGGTCGGCAATAAAAAGAGGTCGCTCGCCCAGCTACCGGCGATGTAGTTAGCGTAGTCATTCGATTAGACAGAGAGACACTAAAAAACGAATAACAATCACTGAGAGCGTTTCGTGTAACGGGCGGCGTGCAAGAGTACGGTCGGCAATAGTGAGCAATCGGACAGTCGTAACCGCAGGGCTCGGAATTGCTCTCGGGGGTGGCATCACATTCGGACCGAGCTTCATCTTCCATCTACTTTCATTTACTAACCTCGCTCATTCTTAACCCTATCTTTCGGGTATGTGATGAAAAGAGAAATGATGTTTGCAATAAAACATCCAATAATACCTACAGGTGAGCGTAGGGTTAACTGAGGTAGCAGCATAAGGCCATAGGGGTGAGACCTATTCGCGGCGTTAGTGCCTCCCTTGGTGCTCGTCGTAGAGCCACGTGCCCATTACACTGGTATTTACCTCTCACGGCTATTGTAATGGACGCGATAACTACACGATGGCATTCCTTGCATTCAATTCAATGTATTCGACGCTCGTCGCTCGTATTCACGTAACACAAAACGCAAACGCAAACGCCAAAACCACCTACAATCTCCCAAGCCCAAATTGCCAATTTGCTATCATGATACAGATTTTAAACGTAATTACTATCAAACCATCCATTCTTAAAACAATCAAATAATCATCACCATCACCATTCGTTTCATTTCATTCATTCGCACGGCACGGCACGGTACGGAAAGCAATTGTATCCATAGGTATAAAAACCTGCTAACATAACAATTATGATGAGATGATGATGGTATTTGCTTGCTACCAGTGCAACTTTTTGCCAGCGCACCAGCGCATCAGCACAGCGCCATGCCGCGAGCGCTTATCTTGCTCCGATCACATGACAACTCATAAATATCTCGATATTGTTTATATTCCAATAAATGCGCTCATAACTAACATTGCAATTGGTAAATGTACGTCACGTTCGACAACCGGACCGCAGCACTAATTCGTCTGTGGGGATTTCAGAACACGCAACGATGATAATTATTTAGCATTATATACGTTTGATATAATCACATTTATTCCTATCCTATGGTGAACTATGTAATTATGGCGCATGTTAATACGATAAACGAATTATCAATGCTTTGCCAATGTCGCGCTTAAATGCATAAATGTTAGCGACGTATTGAAGTGCCTGCATCCACAAATTATTCAATTTGAAACAATTTCATCTAATAACCTTTTGTTTCTGTATTTGTATTTTATTGGCATGCATGTACGTGTATGATTCAATTCAATTGCAATAGTTTTAGCTTTGCCAGCGCCATACACATACACGTATACCATTTATGAAAGGGTTGGTGGCCGAATGCGTTCGATATAAATCAAAGCGCGACATGTTAGATGATAATTAATTGTAATAAGTGTGCAAGGTGGGCATCTGGCATCGTCACGCCTGAATGAAAAACCCTCATATGGAGAACAATACGAGTATTTACCCTTCTTGCACTGGCTGTGGTTGCGTCTCTGCACCCTTTTCACAATGAAAACTTTATGTTCTGCATCGAGAACTTATCCGGTTGGTTTCATTTCAATTGTCCATTTGACATTTTTCACTTTAAAATAAACTATGTGCTCGCTCTGCCATAATAGCACATTTCAAATACAACATTTTCACTTTAAACAATGGAAGCAACGTTATGAAACATATTCAAAATACATCTGCATTTCCATTAATTTTTAAATAAAAATTATATAATTATAAAACGAAATATCTAGTAATTAATACGCCAGCATTACAGTTTGCACATTTCTCGAATTTTTGATACAATTAAACAAAACGTTTTATTAATGTATTAATATATTTTATAGCCATCATCAGATCTGAAGTACTAAAACAAGAAAAGTTGATTTACAAAATGACTTTAGCTGGTAATTATATATTTTTCTCACTTATGAGTGATTAAGTAATCAAATAAATTGTTTTCAGAGACATGAAAGTACTTCAAATGTAATAACAATTTTTAAATCTGCATACTGTGAATTGTGAACCAGTTTAATAATTATACAAAGTGTAAGAAATCTTCATAATGATATATTATAATGTCGTGGCATATGGATTTTTTCAAAGTTCATTAACGACGTAAAGCATATTAAATTATTATTATTTGTATAAGTATTTTATATTATTTTTTCATAGTTTCTCCTTGTTTAATTATTTTTCAATTTAATCAATAAATAGATGCTTTCTTACAAAATTTATATTAAGGGTCATTTTTTGTATAAAAATTGCAGCGAAAATACTCGTATCTCAATTTTAATAAGTGGTTTCATGCTTATAATTTCTATTATATTATATTATATTCAAAGTTAGCTTTGCTACGGTCTTTAAAGAAAGTTTCATTGAATTGTCTCTTTTTGTGGGTTTGTGATGCCATTGACAACCGCTTTTCATTATTATCGTTTTGTGTTGTTAGATTATGTCTTTCTTGCATTTTGTGTTGCAATTTTAAGGTTTCATTTCACAGATTTTATGAAAAATATTCAAATTTATACAGTAAGTGAGCATGACGAAAGGGATTTATACTACCTCTTGCTTAAATCTGTCAATTATGAACATTGCATTTTGACACAAAACAGGGAAAAGTATACGCATTATTTATTAGTTTTGAAATATATTTAATATTTGTAAAATAGTGGAAAAATGCTTACAAGTTACCTTTCGAAATTAAAATTGCAAAACTAGGTAGGTATTTGTAAAATGCCATTAAATAAATTGTAGGACAAAAGTGCATACAACGAACACAAGCTTAAAAAAGTTATAGTTGCAGATGAACTTGTTGGTACCTTCAAAATTTAGGTAACAAGCTGTACAATTTTTTATCTACATATAAAATATATATTAGTATCTATCAATAAATTTAATATATTTTTTTATAAACAATTTTAAAAGAATTTTACATTTTTCGGTTCTTTTATGGGTGATAGTGTAAAGCATTTCATTGTTTCTAAATCGTTTTGTCGAGGTGGTCAAATAAAAAATGAAAACAAATATGTTCGTGTAATTTTCAAGTGTGGAGCATGTGTTCCCATTTGAAAATGTAAACTACCCGTGACTTGATATCTGGTTATTCCGATCTATACTTCTGTCAGCACAAACATAAACGATGCTATCACAGAAAAGTACATTCACAAAATGCACAACTGTTCATTTCGAATTCGAATGATGCGCTGCTGCAATATAATAGAATTACACAACTATCTCTTTGTGGAGGACCCTCATTATTTATAAATTAACATCGGGCAGAAGTATTGTTTAACCCTCTTCAGCTTAAAATTTCAGAGCTCATCAATCAGATTTCTATAACGTGTGTGCCAGAAAGTTTTAAGCCATCGGTCAATTTTCGCTCTTAGTTGAAATTGATGTGATTGCGGCAATAAAGTTTTATAGTTTATGTTAAGTTTCGCGCATTGTACGTCAGACTTGCTACTGCTACTGCTACTCCTACTGCCACTATACCCGAATGGTTTATAATAGTCTTCTTGGGGTTCTAGGGAGGATTTGGTTAAGGGTACATAGCTAATTCTATCCGTATTATGTTACAATGGTAATTCAATTTTATGGACAAATATATTTATACATAATCGGATTATCGTATAACAGCGAATATGAAAATACTTTTACAGATCGATTTTCAATAACGTTGCAAACATATTGACACATTTTTCAAATATTGTGTATAACGATGTGCTATGTTAGCGAAATTCAATTCGCTTGATGGTAAAAATAAAGAAATTTTAAGTGTAATACGTTTTCTCACTTTTGTCGCTGCACTTGGTGGGTAGGTATATAAACTATTTTACATAAATCAATATCCAATTAATATTTGATCAGGTTCTATTCTCGATAAATTATTTACAGCATTCAAATGGTTCTTCCAATTGTAGTCGATACTATGCACGATGCTATAAAGCCATATGTCACTGGTGGCAGCCCCTTCTACCCCATTTGGTCACTATAGTCACCCCTCTGTAGCCTACATTCAAAGTACCATCAAATATACTTTAGGGTTCTTCCTTTTTTCCTCTACTTATTTACATTTTACCACCAAACTCCATCAACAATATGCTCTATATAGGATAGTAACAATTTTCTTTATTCTTTATGCTACAAATTCATTTACATTTTCATATAATTTTTACTTTTCATTCTACATCAAGATAAATTATTGGATTTGTTTATTAGATATTCTGGTGTAACAAAATATGGAATGACTTTGTGCTGTTCTACGTTCACCAAAGTCTATCAAAATTGTAGTCATTGCGTCATATTCTTTAAAATATTTATGTTGTTTTCGATTCATTATTAATTACTTTTTAGTATAATCAAATTAAATATGTGCAAATTTTAGTGTTGCTGAAATCAAGATTGCAAGTGAATATACAATATATGTATGAATGTGAAATTCATATGTAATGTAATTGTGGTCATATCATATTTAAAGAGATTAAAAAATCCTTTGATGTCTTGTATAAGATTAAAAGCATTCTTTGTTTTTATGCATTATAAAGCTTTTTGTTGGTGGTAAGCACACAACCTGTCTTTCCGATGGCCACCACAAAACAGATTTATCAAGCTCCCTTTGACAGTTCAGAGTGTTTCTGTTTAGGGTTGCATTTAGCCCCCGCTGCTTGTTTAGAATCTATTTTTTATTCTACTATTATCATTCTAATTATTTGCGTAGGGTGTGGTATCATATAACCAACATAACTAAGTGGCAGGCAGTGTAACGTATGAACATAATGAGTGCGGATGGTCCTGATTATGAGTATTGTTTGATGAGTTATTGGGTGTATCGAAAGCTCTTCAAAAAAAACAGCAAACCTGTCGCAGATGTTTACAATAGATATATTGTGGCCAGATTGTTAAAAAACTCGCCTCACATGTTATTTTTGCTACGATTGATGACATAAATCTTCCATATGTGTTGAATATCGGAGATAATTTCAATAGTATTTAATTACACGCTGGTTTGGAGGTTTTATGAGGAATACAAGTGTATACAAGCGTATGATAGCAGATAGATCTTAAATTAAGTGTTTAATATTAATGGTTGTAGGGACAGTGGTAACTTAGTTTAGCCATTTCAAATTTAAATCTAATTATTGCGATCCGTTTGATACGACATTCATGTGGCATCTTCTGATCTCCATTTCCATTACTAGCGGTCAGTTCAAGGAGTAAAAGCAAATTAGCTTTCAATCTTACTAACCAAATACACGGTTTATTAAAATTTCATTCTGGTTAAGGCGGCTGTTAGTTTTAGAGAAGCACTTCCCAACAGATTTAAAAGTTAGTCGTTAGTCGTGGAAAATTAATCATATAGATTAAAAGAGGAGTTAAATTTAGATTTATACTACTTTTAGATTGTTAATGGTGCTAAAATAAAGGGTTACACGCCACTATATTGCGAAAGAAGCTAGTGAGTAAAAGTGAATTATTTATTATAATTAGTATTAATGTATGCTGCTGTCATTCCGTAAGACTATTCCACCGCAAACTTGTTAATTACGAGTAATTTTGTTGGTAACTTTGTTTGCGGATTCTTGCATGTACCAATTATCTATGAAAATGGTTGTGAGAGAGTTAATTCTCTAGCGAATGTCCGCGAAATGGTATAAGCTTGTTCGGCGCCTTGGAGATGTGACAAATCGTCACCTGGTGACCCGTAGTGTTACATTCAACCTCAGTCGCCCGCCTGAGAGTCGTATAAACCTGAATGTAATCATATCATGCTAACTGGAGGACTGGCCGTGCGGCTTAATGGATCCATTACTGTGGCTGGCCTTCTTATTGCAATGTGTGTGCAAAGAGGGACCCTACATGTAAATGGAATGGCCTTTATTAATACATAATTTTAGAGTACGCGCGTGTTGTAGAATTGGACAGAAACGCGATGAATTATGATGAACTTGGGATTAGAAGACGGTAACCCCAACCTCAGAATTACATTTTTCTCTTGTTTATTTGTTTGCGTTTTTTTAATAATGCAAAAAATGTACTCAACATCGCACCTCCGCTGATGATGATTTTAACATTATTACATTTCTCGATTATGATTTTTAATTAAACTTAAAAGGGTTTTAGAGTTTCCGTTAAACGACATTCACTTGCAACTGACTTTTTTTAATACGATGCGATGCTATTGGTGGCTGCGTAAATATATAAAAAAGCAAACACTCACAGAAACGCGCGGCGGCCTAAAACCATAAGGGAGATATTTGAGAAAATTGTAGTCCATTTTACGAATTGGTAAATTATACAAAAGGGCAGTGTGGATTTATAAGATCTATTATTTTTTGGTAATGAGATTGAACTAAAAAATTAACGGCGTAAACAATTTAAACAGAGCTTTCTTTTTTCTTGAAGCAAACACACGAAGCAACGAACGGGTAGATATATGTGAACATGTGTGACATTAGAGCATCCAACAATAAAATTGTTCGCCTTTTTGATGAATAACAAGCGTAAAGTAATAAATTTCGTGATTTTTACGAGCATCGAAAATGACGAATTGTTCTTGAACTGCTCGTGCCCATTAGATCCTATATAATATGTACCCCATATAATGAGGGTGCATTCACATATAATAGCAAGTGCAGACTGTATGTTTAGCGTACATTAAAACAACTAACCCCTGACCTGCATTTCAATAATTCCTACAAAATACTGATTGCGATATTTGTATTCAATTGTATCGATAATGATTGGACATTATTCTTTACATATGCAAAGCAAAAGAGCAAAAGGCAGCCGTTGTCATTGTGTTTATTGCTTTTATGCAATTTCAATGTACAACCAATCTCGCACTTGCATTAATTATTCGAACGTAGACAACCCTTTAAACTCTCTGGCTAGATTAGATGGACGTTTAGTGCATTTGTGTTATTATGTGGCAGCTACAGAATGTCACGCAAGTTCGATATATGTGTCCGGCTGTGTAAATAGGTAATTACTGCCAGATCCGCAGAATGCACCAGCAGTGGCCACTAAGGAGACGACGTCATCCAATTTTAGCGCTAAATTACACAATTGAACAATTTATTGGCATTAATATACAAAGCTGGATGGAATTATTGCTATATGGGGAAAATTATCTATAATATTATTTTATTAATAACGTTTGGTTAATTAAATATTGGCTGGTCGTATAAATAAATTATACGGTTTGGTGGTCGAATTAGTAGGTTTGTTTGTTGGAAACAATAAAAATGTATTGCAAATTCCCTTAACATTTTACGTTTAAACAAATAAATACAGGAACAAACATTAATTAGGAATTTGGTTTTGATATTATTACATCTCCCCAAATGGGTCGTAACATATTGCAGCATTGGGACTATGTGCAGTGGACATCGGTTACATGTGGTTTGTATGTCCACACACTGTTATGCCAATAACCACTTTACACCGCATGTGACAAAGTGTGTTGCGACGTTTAGTCAAGTAATAAAGCGTTTGTGCATGACAAAAAAGCATCCTTCGTGCCTTCATAATATACGAGTTGGTTTCTCCTTGCTTTTTTTATGTTGAGCGACAAAGTGAATGATGATAAGTGATGACGAATGAGGCATTATTTTAAGTAAAACCCGAGCAGATTCCTGTTCGGTTTCTGGTTGATTACAAGTGCTATTAAATGGATGGGCTTGGAGTACTCAACAGTAATTGACACATCGCTTGAACGAGATCCGCGGATGAGGAAAACGCGAGTTGCATTGTCTAGTCGACCGCGCGCTTGGTTGCAGAGATAAGCAATTTTCTCGGCTCGTGATTGGGGATTTTCTCGTGGGAATAAAAACTCCATCTACAAATGAACAGCCGTGACAAGAGCTATAATTCGTCCTCCGGATGAAAAGCAAAAGAAAGACGGAGATTACAGCCTGGATGTGGTCATATCTCTCGTATGGGGTGCTCCATACAATACGCATCCTGGACACTACGTGCCGGCCATCCAACAGATTTACGACTTTTTACTGCAATACATCACTTGCTCTCATTTATACCTCGTACTAGGGGCAACTGCGACAACTTTTCCAATAAACAAATCAATTTCCTTTTGTTTTTTCATCCCATAAACCAACCCTTCTAATATTTATTTTATTTTTTAAGCGTCTACCTCTAGCTAGTATGTCAGTAGAAAATTAAATATTCCGCTAAATCAAATTGTTTCTTAGTGAGCGCATGGAAAAAGCGATGTTGTTTGTTCTCGTCGTAGTTGCGGAATATTATTACTGTTTTGTAAGGGCAAGGGGTGAGTGTTGCAGCCGTGTGCAAGTGGAGAAAAAATGAGTTTGCAATTTGTGTTGCTGGAGGAATGAAATGAAAAATAATACTTTCCACCAGGTGGTCAGCATTGCGTCTCGTGGGAAATTCTGGAGTGACCCAGACGCAGAAATATTGTCAAGCATAGTCGTGGAATATAAAAATACGAGAAAAGTGTATTTTAAATAATAGAGCAGGCAATAGCGGAATCAATTGTTAAAACAAACATTTCTTTCGCATGTTATTGCGGTTATATAAATCCCAACTAGTCGATGGTAAGTGTCTGGGCGTAGACTCCAGGGCTCACTTCATCAAGACCATCTCGCCCCGTCGAGACCGTACTCTTTACTGCACTTAGTCCGTTCAGCTTTCCCTTTTCCAAAAACTCTCTTTTCCGTTTGTTTTGCCACAAGCCGTAACTTATTGCTCTTCATGAAGTGGCAGCTCTCGGAATTGCTCGCGCACAAGATTGATGATCTAGCTAGGTAAACGACTTGAAAATTTGCATGCGAGCGTATCCACACACTCGCACATAGATAATTCATTGTATACAAAAACATCCACCTTGCTTAAGGTGGATGTGTGTATGTGTGTGTGTATGTACTCGTATGCGTTTGTGTGTATGTTGGTTATATACTTTATGTTCTCGCGCGACATTTCTGCTTGATATTTATTCTCACACCAACGCCCAGACGAAAGGCTATGAAAAGGCGATGTGATGGATTTCACGACCCCAGTGGGTGCCCTCAATTCTAGTCTAGAATTCAGTTAGTCTTCTTATATTCTCAGTCAACGCCCGTCTATGCGATTTTTTGTCACACGGCAACATCTCCATTCCTTTACTATTTCACAATGTAATAAATATTTAAAAAAATGCATTTTTAAACAGCTGTTTTAATGCCAAAAAGGAAAAAACCTAATCTAATCTGATCATGAAAGCCATAAATCGTAAACATAAGCAAGAATAGAGTAAGAAATAATGAAGGGTGCAGCTTCATCGTCGTAGATTGAAAAGACGCGTTACCAGGATTGACTGGGAGCTTCCATCATCCAGGTCTAGGTCCCAGCGGAGTTGAGTCAACCCCCTGACTCACGCACCTCTGTTATAAGAGTGATGTGTAAGGGATGCAATGTATGATCTATTCTTTTTACTGGATGTATGCATGAGCAACACATTGTTCAATACTAATCTTTTATGCTTGATGGAAACTTGTCATAGTTTTATCCCAGAGGATGTACTTGATTTTTGCAACTTGCATTTGTTATTCCCTGCGTCTAATTCGCTTAATTGAAATTAATCTAAACGATTAATATTCGATATGCGCACGGTGAATGGTGAATGCGCCGGGTGTCGGTATGCGAACTAATTTTATTGCAACAAAATGTATACTTTATGGAATAGTTTGATGTAATGCGATTAAAATAGGTTTTGTTTGTTATGGGGATCGTAAAATGTGTGGATTGGTGTTGCTTATAAATTCAATTTCTTGAGGCAGTTGCGCTCTTTTATGTTACACACATAATTCAAACTACCATAAAGAACAATAAAAGCGATGTATTATTAATATATGCACTCTTGTTATGTTTTGTTGCGCAAAAGGTAATTTAAAAAGGTCGTAAAACAATAATAAAATATGGTTCCTGATTTGGCGTGATTAAAAAAACGGGAGCTCCCTGCTGGGATAAAAAAATAATTCTTTATTCCTGATGTCCCGAAGGAGCGTATACCCTCGGTGTTTCACTTAATAAGTGCATTCGTTAAGAGGGTTTTTTTTGGTATGTGTTTGAGTTAGATCTGGAGAAGCGGATCAAGTGTGAATTAAGAAGGGGTGTGTCGTATTAGATACGTGGGGCGGTTCAGCTTCCGCCACCGCCACGCCTGTCCCGTTAGTGTATTTTACCTACATTAAAAATACAAATTGTTATAAACATTTATCGGGTTTAAACCACGCAACGAATTTATGCATATCATTCAGATGCTTAAAGTAATAGAAGACAAGTCAATTTTATAATCGTTCTAATCAAATAGATAATGAAGAGAGACAGCAGCAATCTAATTATGCAATTAGTCTGACATGTAACTCGGGAGTGACATCGCTCGGGAGTGATTGACAAGCCGCACTAATAAACTTGCATACTGGGACATGCTTCTCTATATTGCTTATCTAATTAACGTATTACAATCAGCTTGAATTATTAAACAGCATATAATTTATACTGTCGACTTCTTTTCCAATGATGATCGTTCGTTTGTTCGTTCGTTCGTTCGTTGCGAGTGCAAAACAATGAATGCATTGGATCGGCGACGAAATGGCGTTGCTGAATATTTGAACTGCCGATGTGATACATTTATGGAACACACATATAGGCCTTGAACATTTGATGAAGTGTTAAGAGTATGGTAATGTACGTACAATGCTTGTAACACGGCATAGACATCAAGCTGTCCTAAGCTCGTCTCACGTTGTCAGTACTTTCCCAAGGGGTTGAAACATCCACCGCTTTGAATGACGGCACCTATGGAGTGTTGCTACTTTACGAAAGAGCTTCCGTACGCCTTCCGCACCTCGCATACACATTTGATTTGCTTATTCTATCAGTACGAGTTCTCACATATACACCGATACACACATACCTACATATATACATACATACGTTATTCGCTTTTATTTCGTTGCATTTGGATTTGTTTATTTGTTGAAAAAATACGGCGGTGATGTGTTGTGCGATGCTAAAAGCATGCAACTTTACACCGCTCTCGGAATTGTGTTATCGACGACAAACATTACTGATTTGGCTGCATTCATACATTACTTAGCATTTCGCAACTACTCAATGCCAATATTTAAAAGATGGATTTTATTTCTGTATAGACGATGATTGATCGGTCCCAAGACGTTGCGGTCAAAACACAGAAATGACAAATGTTTGTAAAAATATAAAAACTTTTACATGACAAAAGTTTTTTTGAAAAATTATTGAGGATTGAATTTGTGTTTGGGTGTGAGGGTTAAGTCAGAAAGTTGGAATCCATTGGGATCACATCAGTTCGGCAAACATCACATCAGCAATAGGGAAATGGACAAACCGTAGAAAAAAGAGGAAACGCTACAACTTACCGGACCCCGTGTGTGTTGCTATCTTTTGCATGAGTGGATTTATTTTGTTTGTGGCCAAGGGTTGTTTGTTCGTCCGTAACGTGTGATTTCATTTGTTGTGTCCCCTATGTTTATCAATGTTTCTTATTTACGGTTCGCTAACACTTTTTTAACGCAGCAGGTAGGTATTTTCGTATATTTCGTGTGTGTATTCTGGAGAGTTGCACGAGAATGGAAAAAAATAAAGAAGATAATACAAAATTTTATTCAAACATGTACATTGTCAACGTTATTACGAGACGCATCCCAAAGGAATCTTGCACATTCTGGAAATATAATTAAAAATTAAAACTTCATTCTTTTTCTACTACCTGTGCGACAACATTTCTTTATTCTTTTACATTTGACTATGCAATTGTTTAACTTTTGGATTAATCATGTATTCCGTTTCGCAGCCGGCTTGAATGTACATACTGCATACCACTCGCCCACTCGCTGCTCCTATAATTTGTATTGAGAGAGCGTTTTAAGACATTTCCCCACTGCATGTGGATAATAATAATTCATTTCATGTATCCGTCCGTTTTCCAGTTAAAACCGTATAAAAGTTTCTTACATATCTTGGCAGGTCAGGTCCAGGACCGATGATTTATGAAAAATATTACGGACAAGTCCTAGAGGGTGGCTAAGAAAAATAACAAATTCTTTTAATCCCCAACGGTCCCTCACCAATGGAAGCCGCACTTTCAGTAACCTTCTGGGATTACAAGTTTTGTAACCATTATTTATACCATTGGTTTAACACATGTCATAACATGCATTAATATTGGCATTAATATTAAATACAATTTTTTTACGTACGATGGATACAATGGATTTCATCCAATTCAATATGTGTTAAAATTCAATGTGAGAAGTTCAATTCGGAAATCTTTAAGGATTTGTGGGATTGCAGACATGTCGGACGTGTGTTCTGAATAGAAACATTTATAACGATTGTCATTCTGTGGTCAAAGCGACTGCTTTTGTATTCAGACACGATGCTGGGTGTCCACTCCAGGGAATCCTTCGATCATTTCTTATCGAAAATTACGAAGCAGTCCAGTTTCAAGACGCTGTTCTGCTTTCTAATTCACAACTGGAAGAAATCCACTCATAGTACATACATTTTGTATGACAGCTTGTTCTCTTATTATTTCTTTAGCCCTCTGCACTTCAATTTACTCGGAGAGGCCGCCGCATCTAACCGCTAAATTATCCTGCGATTCGCAACGATTCTCCACCACCGGCAAGGCAAGCGCCGTACCTTCATATCCACCAAATTTATTTACCCTGTCTTACTTTTTACTTTAATATTTATGAAGAAAAATGCGCGGCGTCTATGAAATACGAAAAATGCGACCGGTTTGTCACATTAAATGAAACAGCGACGGTGTAAGTTGTAAAAATTGCGCGAAATCAAAACGTAAATAAAGCATTGCGTTTTAATATCTATTGCGGAACTAAACCAATAAAAACGAGTTTATCCCGGTTTCAAGCGGTAGGTACATATGACATGTATATTTCATGAGGTAGGAGGATCGGGTAATTTTTTCCCACAACAGTCGTCACACAGTTTTATGTGGAGCGTAATTTAAACCCAGGTGATATCGATAACATCGGAAATGAATGCATTCACAGATTTCCTATGACAATTTTACGAGTTTTGTGCAAAATTTGTCGTCGTGCTGCTGTAAACATGCTATGTAGTAAATGAAGTAGATTGCAAATTGAACATCCTTAGATCGTAAAGCAGCGATTTGGTCATCAAGACGTACGCTGTGCTTAAGCGGATCGCACCCCAGGGTGAAATTGCAACTGTTGGCACGCACAAGACAGCATCTTGTATTGATATTGAATACTATTTTGTATTACAGTGCCTACGAGTAATTGAACAAACACGGATGTGTTGTTTTATAAAAGAGACATGTATGTACATATAGGTATATGATGGCAACAAAAGGGGAGGAAAATGTTTAAATATGCAACAATATAGAAATGTTTTTAAGATGTAAATGCTAGCAAGGTTGGTGGCCGGAATGGTAGCGCACAAACGTTAAAGTTTAATGTAAAAATAAACATTGCTTAGTGAATTTACGAGCATTATCTCATTGTATTGTAATGTTACATTAAAAGAACAAGAATGGGAACAAGTTCGTAAACATAGTCAGGGAGGCTCGACGGAAGAATCATAGCGCCCTTGAGAGGGGACCTGGAGCCTTCATTCCCACCTCGCCATCTCAGGAGATACAACCTGCTAGATGTATGGGGGCTCTTTAACATCGGTTAGCCGATCTGGGACCGAAGAAGTGGAAAACACCAATTAGATCCCTATTAGTTACCGCATGTTTAGTATATACGAACCTTTACGAATCGATCAATTTACTTTAATTACGCCGCGTATTAAAGTGTTGTTGTTGTCGTTGAGGGCTGAGAGAGCATTTTAATAACATCAACAGCATAATTAATACTTTTATTACTCAATTACCTAATTGAAAGTGGCAGGCTCTTGAGCGAAAAGTGCGTTGCGTGTTACGGCATAAACAGATGCAAAAAGGATTAAAAATGTGCTATAAGGCATGTGTTCGTCGTCGGCTCCAAATCGTCAATGACGAAAGTTGAAAGAGAGTAATCAAATCAATTTTACATCCATAAATAATACATCTTTTTGCGAAAATTGATATATCTGTAAGGATGCGCATTAAGGATATTACTTAAAGAAAATGGATTCGAATTTACTATTGGAATATATGCGTTATATGCGAGAGGGGCAAAATACCCCCATACGCAATGTACATGTATACGCGTTTTTGGTACATGCAAAGAAAAAATATTCCCCCTTTCTACAAAAAAAATAAAAAACATTTTAAATGGATCTATTTATTATTCATGCAAAGTTTGTTTTATGGAATATAAAAATTTATCCAAAAGATAAGAATCGAGCAAACAATCAATTTACGTGTGCGTTTTAGCTAGATGTAGGTAATTACACCATTGAGTGACATAAATACCAGAGGTGTGTCTCACTTCATATTCATACAGAGTGGCCCAGTACGCACAAAACCATTTAACAAATTCATAATACTAGCGAACTGACAATTATCTACGAGTAATATCGACCTATCTAATTACCACATATTTACTACTACTATACATTTAGGAACTTATTGTTTACCTACATCAATTCTAAGACGCTTTCGAAGACGTATTAACTTAGTTGCTTGATTCTATGACGGAGATGGCAAAGCCATTTAGCAAATTTATAATACTAGCCAACTAACAATTAATTATCTGCAAGTAATATTAACTTATCTAATTACCACATATTTACTACTACTATACATTTAGGAACTTACTGTTACCTACATCAATTCTAAGACGCTTTCGAAGACGTATTAACTTAGTTGCTTGATTATATGGCGAAGATGGCAAAACCATTTAGCAAATTCCTAATACTAGCCAACTAACAATTATCTACAAGTAATATCAACCTATCTAATTACCACATATTTACTAGTACTATAGATTAGGAACTTACTGTTTACCTACATCAATTCTAAGACGCTTTCGAAGACGAATTAATTTAGTTGCTTGATTAAATGGCGCAGTTTGTGATGCACTGATTGGGTTTGGTTGGTCGGTTAAATGTACATACATACATATTAGAAATAGTTCTAATTGCAGTAGATGATCTAAAACATCTGCATATGATATGACATATTTTGGTTCCGTTTGAGTGGCAGCCTTAATAAGGTTTCCAGCCGGCTGAATATTGAGTTTTGCTCTCGCTAACTCGCCACATCATATCGTGGCCACTTGCAGGTCGAGCTTAGACCAGATTAGATTCCCGCGGGATATAAGAGACTCTGGAAATCAAATTGAGTTCGGATTGCAAGCTACCGGTGGCTATCAGAAATCTCTATGATGCCGACCGGCTTCAATAATTGCTATACGAAGCTCTTTACTCACACCATCGCTCGCATCGGAAGCTTATTAGAAATTTAATTAATATTTTCGTTGCGGCGCGCCGCACGGCGCAAACAATATATATTGGCATGCCTTTATCAACTGTAATTTAACGCCGCGTATGTGTACAATGTCATGGTAATTATCAGATGACGCTGACGGCGTGTCCGGCGCGCCTCCGGTGACTTGTAATTAGCAAAGGTGCTTGACGCCACCGCCACCGCCAACAACAACAACGTGGTGGTGGGTGCGGTTGATTTGTTATGGCTTCTGTCACTCACCTCGAAATATTGCGATATAGATAAAAACACATCGTAAAGTTTGCTGAATATATTACGAAACATTATCAGCTATCGAGGTGGGTGTGACGCATAAATTCTTTTAATTAAGACAGCTGAATTTCAAACTCAACTATTTGGTGACATGTTTTACGTTATTTTACGTATGAAAATTTTATTACGCTTGTTTTTTATTTGTGTGTTTGTTTTATGCCGCACGCAATCGATTGTAAAGCAACTCAAAAAGCCACTTTTTAAACTTTTTTTTCTCGTTTTCATTCCTTTGTTAGATACCTATGTGTATGTATAGATTTGCATTTGTCGATGTGTTGCATATATGCTATTTGAAAGGACTGTATTTTATTCCCTTTTAGATACCCACATCCACCCTCTTGGCATTCGATACGTTTACTTGCTGGCACTATGTATAAGCCTATTTTAATATTAATGGAAATGCATTTTCTATTTAAGAGATTTTCATCGTCGAGTTATGTGCGGACTGCCAGCATTGAGTAAAATTGATAATAAGTGCGAATTGAAAGAAAATAAACTTATATGTTATATAAATATTTCATTAGAAGTAAAGGAGTATAAAAATTTATGTTAAAGTTTCTGGTAACTTATTTCTGACGATATCGAAACTGTTGGCGTGCGAATCCTGCGGGATTTCAGGTCGATACCAGTTTCAGTGCTAACAATTCTGCAGTTTTACTTCTAGCTGTCGCACTAAAGTGTAATAAAATTCAACTTCCCCTCGCCGTCTTCCTCTCGCCTGATCGTGCGCCTACAATATAAAATAGTTGCTGCGAGGTGCAAACTTAACCGCAATTATTCTCCGTATATACAGCATTGTTGTTTTATATACCTACCAGCGAGCGACAAACAAATTTTTCAACTTTGTTTGTTAACAAAGAAGGAAAAAACGCTGAGCCTAAAACACAGTCAGCAGAAGTTCATGAGTCCGGGGAATTGACTCCAACGAAGGTGTTGTATAAGAACGTTATTTAACATCACGTGAACGAGTAGGAAAGTTAAAAAGTATACACACAGAGAAAAAAACAACAACAATTTTTGAATTTTTTAACAAGGCCCAACTTTACGTCAATATTTTAGCTAACATATTGCCAAAAACATATAGTTTCAAGAAACATTTTTAAGTTTAACTCGACATATAAGTAAAAACAACATTCATATTGCTCAATCATAATTAAAATCATAAAATTTGAACAATTTTTACAAGAAACTATTTTGTTACGAACACCTTAGATGTGCGTAAACACGCGGGGTTGTTTTACTCGCTTGGCTACGTTGACTGAGAGGATTTATAGATAAACGCGGACTTGCATTTATACCGTTTATTAATAAGCTAGGTTTTACAATAGTTAATAAGGTGAAGTTATAAAGTGACTTACCCATATAAGATTATAAATGCTAGTGGATACATTGATGTTGTAGGGACCATGATTAACCAATGCAAATCCACCGACAGCTTACCCGTACGCAACACTTCTAATGTTGATCACCGATGATCAATATCTCACTAATGAATTATGAATATCAACTGTCCTGCTAAATGATTCGCGCCACCTTAAATAAACTTAAGGTGGCCTCATTTAGTCATACGTTCGGTAGCTGTTATCATTACTAATCATAACATCTTTCAATTGTTATCGCTACAATTGCACATTGCATCAGTCATGGTTCTGCAACTATCAACATGTAAGTGTTGCAATGACGTAAACTAGATCACTTACGAAATAGTGGCAATTCGCCCTATTCGTAACAATATATCTTTTTTAGCTTATATAAAATATCTTTAAAAAGTAAAGCGTATTTATAATTTTTACATAGTTTTTTAGATCGTCGCGTTGCCTATCAGTCAGTTGGTTTTTGTGTTTGTGTAGAATTTTCCGATAGATTAAAAACACTAATAATTTAAAATCCTAGTGTATTGGAAAAATTAACATATCCAAATTGGTTGTATTTGAAATCTTATCAAATAATAATGACTTCATTTATGATTTTCAATACCAACTTAAAGCTATAATAAATAACTATTGAAAACGTATTGGATTTGACTGTTTTGGGTGCATAGTATTTAAGCAACTTAGATCGATACATGATGATATCGAAGTATTGTATCAGCCCTTGTAGTTATAAATTGTTTGCGTTTGAATTTGTGATTGCTAAAGTAAGAAAATTACAATCAGATTGATAAATTATGATTTTCAATAGCATCTTACAGCTAAGTCACAGAAAACATTTTGGATTTGTGTATTTTGGGTGTAGTGTTTACGCAACTTTCGATCGATACATGATGAAATTGATGTATTGTATTAGTCCTTGTAGTTCAGCCAGTAGTGCATGACTATTATAAAATGCTATGGTACAAATACCTAATTATTATTTATAATCCTCTCTCTCAATGTAAATTATTTAATTTTTGTTTTTGGCTAGTATGAATCTCTTACGCAAGAGTATTCATATGCTCATAATTGATGTTAAACGAGAGTTATTTCAAAGTATAGTGACTAGATAAAATAATTCATGAAGGTGGATTTTGAAGAACTTACAATTAGATATACAATAAAGATGACGTATAACAGGTCTAATCAAAAATAAAATTTAAGACTAAATATTGTAACTTTCAAAAAGAAACTATTTTGTACAAAAATTACAATATAAAATCAGTGCAAAAGCGATAAAATGCTTGAAGGTTTTTCAGGCAGCTCTGTCCGATTTTGTGTGCGTAAGCTTAGGCGTAGGCGTAGGGGTTGTTTAATAATTTCTTGGCTCTTGTTCGAACCTCATCCATCATCATTGCTGATGAAGTGCAGAGGGCAGTAACAAGACTCCAAAGCTCTCGATCATTCTAATTGAAACCAGATCCGCGACCCGCAGTAATGAGTGGCTGAGCCTCACAGCCTTCTTCCGATGGCCCCGCTGAGGATATTACCTCACTCGCTGTAAGACTTACACTTAAATACACAACTCGTTTAAGTCTATCGATTTATCATTAATTATTACTTTAAGAAAATTTGATATTTACTAACGTCGCTTTAATTACGCTCTTTTTGAATGATTAAAATCGAGTTGGAGTGTTGTAAAATGTGGCTTTGATGCAATTGGGTCTCGTTAAATAAGATTATCATTGCTATTAATTGTATGTGATGTGTGAGTCCATTGAGGCCGACTATAAACTATACATGGTTGACCCCTTTACTAACCAACCAACCAGCCAGTTATGTGTTTCGTCATAAAAATGTCACAAAACCAATTGATTAATTGTCCGATACACGGACGAACACATATGATCCAGCAATTTTTGATAAATGTGTCGAACAACTAATAAATATCGTTGTAAATGGCATCGACTATTATTCGCATCTCGCTATTTTCATCACAGCTGTGTGGCAGGCGAAAGCAGAAAAAAGAGGCGTAAATAATTTTTTAATATCGCGTTTTAAGACCCAATTAACGCCCCTCTTTTTTCCATAGAAAATAAACCTCATCAGGTCCTCCGCCGTAATGAAAAAACAGGAAAAAAGCGCTTGAATTATTGAAAATTGTAATGCCTTTGCTTTTTTACATTTTAAGTGTCACTAAATCCACACCTCGCACGTATCCCTATACTCGTACGTATAGAGTACGATATATGGTGAGATGACCCACCGAATATAAATATAAAAAAAAACCTCCTACCTATATGAAAAAGGGGAACCAAACACATTTCCATAAAACAAAGGAATACACTTAATGAAAGCGTATAATTGACTGGTGACTCAAATAAATACATTCATAAGGTTATTAATCATGTTATATGCGTGCGAGAAGAGCATCTATTATCCACGTCCTACCGATGACAAGCCACTAATTTCTGTCTGACTTGCTTAATATTTCATAACTGAATTAAGGTACCTTAACACTCTGTAAGCATATTAATTAGACTGCTTCACCTGACATTGTATTAAGATTTGCCATAATTCACTTGATTAAATAGTTCGCAAGACGTTAAGCCAACTTGCTGCATGCTAATCAATTTATTAACTTTAACAATATTAATTGCAATTTGATTTGAACGTCGCTTGCCAGAAGACATTGTTGCTGTTCTAATCAATGTTACAACGTTACTATACAAATAGAACGACGCGTTTAATAAATATGCGGTCTCGTAGGAAATTTATGACGTTTTTATTATTTTTGCTATAAAATTGTTGTCACGTTGCGATATTGCGTCGGATGGAAATATGGCTAAAGTTAAATGTTGCTAATGCATTATTAAAGCGTCGTGATCTTCAATATTCTGACACTGCACTTATGCAATGTTCCAAGTCTTAAAACTAATTAAAATTGTAAGTCCGATGAATGCGGAGCGGAAAGCTGTTTTAATCCTTACATATTCACCGAACATAATCTCTAAATTCCTCGCGAGAAACTTGCGCTATAGATATCAATTTAAATCTATTTCACAATGTCTAGCAACTTATAAATAATTTTTAAAAAGTCAATAAACAAATGTTCAATAGTTTTTTTTGACTACGTTTGTTTAAAGAAACCGAATTATATGATTAAATACACTATCGTATTAATCAAATAAAACATATCACACAGATTAATTGAATAGGCTGGTGCAAAAACGAAGTAGCTCTTTTAACCACATTTTACATTCATTCCAATAAATTAGATATACGTATGTGTGTGAAATTCAAATCTAGTTTAGATAATTTACCAGATTAAAAGGTGGTGTTTATAGGGATATAAAACACATATCCATTAAATTATTTAGTAATTGATTTTTTTAGCAAATAAGTGTATTTGCGACACGTTCTAAAATGTTGTGTTAAAAAATCCATTACTGCCACAAAATTGGTGCTTATAAGAAAAATTGACTTGAACATCCTTTCGTATTAAGTTATACAGCTTTTAGTGTCTCCTAAAAAATTACGCCTAAATCGAGATGCTTCGTCTTTACACCGGACCTTTCAACTATGGTAATTAGAATAAGAATGTTGATGTCTACATAATATTCAAGACTTAAAACAAATTCAAATTGTAAGTTCGATAAATTTGTCAGTATCTCCGCGACGAATTTACGCTATTAATTTAAATCTATTTCAGTATACCAATTTAGAAATTCTCAAAAGCAGCAATTTTATCATTATCACAATTTTTAATTTGACTGCACTTTAACGGAAAAATTGAAACGTGCATTTATTTTATTGTATTATTCCATTATTTAGTTTTTAATAATTTTACGAATATATTATTTTACAATACAGTTGACATACATGTTATTTTCCCGAAAAGGGTTAGACGGCGTACATTCACGAATATGTATTTACAACTCAATTTTGGAAGTTTACATTTCGTTTACTCATTTCGCTTGAAAAATACCGACCGGCAAAATTTTCTTACAGACCAGCATAGGTTCGTGAACAACCGGTTGAGAAACATTGCTCTAACTAAGGCATCATTTTTGATATACATTATTTTCATCATCTATAAATACAAAAATAACCAGGAATATAAACAAAATGCCAATCATTAAATTAATACAATAAATATGAAGTAAAAGTTTGAAAAACTATTTTAGTCAAAATCCATTCTTATACGTCATAAATAAAATGATAATTTACAATAAAATTACAAAACTAATAACAGCGACGGATTTTATAAATATGAAATCATAAATTTGAAAATAGTATGTCATACGAATAATTAAAACAATACAGGGAATAGAGAGTACTAATAGAACACATATGTGAAAAATAAATTAAAATAAAAACTCCAAATTTTAATATTGGCAAAATAAAACTAAAAATAATTATTGTTTGTCTTTTTGAACAAACTATTACTTGTTGTCTATTTACAGTTTGCGGCCATCATTATTATTATTGAACACCGAAATGTCTTCCAAAATGTAGTAAAAAGGTACTATTATTTAATAATGGATGGTATGGTATGTAATAAAAAAAGTTTAATAGAGAAAATGTATATGTAAGCAGTAAGTGGAGTGACAAAATATGATATGCTGATTAAAAATAAATATGAAGCAAAGGTTATGCGAAGGTCTAATATGAGTTTATGCGTTCGTATATAAGCCATTGATAGTTAACTTATGAGATATAGGAGTTGAATTATAGAAAGTGACCAGTATCCAATTTAAGTTTAGTGTGAAAGAGACGCGGGGTCTGAACCTGTAACGGCTCCGCTGGGATCTAACTCATCCAATGATTCAGACCGGCAGCTATCATATCGCAGTTGGGGCGCTCTCTCATTCCTAACGAACGATGAATTGATAATGAATGTTAATTTCGAACATAACTGGCATCAGTTCCACGTTAAATGGCTCGCTTATCATTTGCGGCCAATGTTTTATAAACCAACAAATTGTTGATAAATTGTTATCTACACTCAGGTACAGGATGCGTTGGAAATTTAAGGTGCGCACGAGACGAGGTGGCCGAGTGGTTAAGGCGTTGGACTGCTAATCCAATGGGCTCTGCCCGCGTGGGTTCGAATCCCATCCTCGTCGAATTTTTTACAAAATTTTACAAATAATTCTAATTTTATCACATGAATGTTTTGAATACCTTTAGGTATAAAAAGGTTTTACCATTTTGCCGAAAATAAACAATTAAAAATTTATTTTTTAAAAATTACAACTTATTGAAATTGATTTTATTGATTGAACATCCTAAAACATTAAAATCCTGAGTTAATCACTTAATGCTTGTATTTTATTCGTCTTTAAATTGTTTTCAGAATAATTAACATAAGAAGATACATTGCTATCTCTATCAACAAGCGAATAAACATGATAAGACTTTATTTAATTATGATTCGTCATCAAATATTTAATATCAAAGTACATTTTTTTATCATTTACATTAATTTTTTAAATTTAAATGTAATTTTCTATTTAGGGCATGATAACATCAAGACGAGGTGGCCGAGTGGTTAAGGCGTTGGACTGCTAATCCAATGGGCTCTGCCCGCGTGGGTTCGAATCCCATCCTCGTCGATTATCTTTTTTTATTCAAATAATTTTATGCAAGATAATCAGTTTGATGTTTAATTGCATTTTTAAACAATGTTTATTTTGTTATTTTATGACGTTTGCATTATATTCAGTCAACATTTGACAAGACAGTTTTCAAACGTTAATATATTTTAATACTACTACATAATTGTTCTTCACATATTTTTAAATGATTTTTATATAAGAATATTAATATTATATAAATTTTTTACATATATAAATTACGTATACGTATATGCGTCATTTCCATTGTGATAAAATTTAGAAAATATTTTTTAATATCCAAAAAAAATATATATAAAAAACCATATTTATGTAAAATTTTAAATCTTAGATTTTCCTCATAGTCATTTTTCAAAAGCGAATTGATAATTTGTGAGATATTGGTAGAAAATTGATATTTTGCCCATTTTTCTGTCTCCTTCACCAAAATAGAAACAAAACTCACAATTCAAGTTAAGTGATCATATTGAACATCAAATCAAGGCACTATAGTCTAAGACTCTAAGTCAACTTGTTCAAAGTGTTTATTTTCAGGGGTATCAAAAGTTGTAACAACAATTATTATATCGTTAAAAGGGTTTATCAAGTTTCAACAGCATCGTTTAACACTTATATGCAACTAATTCACCTTCAAAAATAGTAGATTTTAGTTCATGTTATTTTGTTTAATTATTGATTTAACTTTGGAGAGAATTTAATTTTGTAGAAAAACATTTTTTATTTGGCTTGTGCGCGGTTGTTGTATATGTAGTATTGTTTGCAAATATCGCAATTAATTAATTGCATACTTGAATGCGTTATGTAGTGGTCGAATTGAATGAATTGTAAAGTATTGTGTATGACCATTGGCTGACTAATGTTTGCACAGTGTTTATTTAGAATTTCTTCTGCTTGGTTTCATTTTAATCTTTCTATCGCAGCCCAAATAAAACCTAAACAAACACTTGCTCGATAAATAATCCAGTTCTGAACGAGTATAATTATTTGTCAAAGATCAATGAGCATCCTGCTGGGTGAATAATTCGACTATTTGTCATTGCACCCCACATACGTGCTCACACCCTTTCGATTCCAAATTCAACTTTTACTATACGTTAATTTTAATTGTATTGTATGTTATGCTAAGCAACTAATTATTCGACTGCACACGAGAGACATTGACGATCCCAGATCACTTAAAATAGTAAATAGTGTTTTACTTTGGAAACGCCATTCTTCTTCTCATAGGATTTAAAGTAACTCTACCATTCGTTTATGTATTTATTCATTTTAAATTACATTACTTCCATCATGCCTTCACTTCCATGTTGTTCTATTTAATTTAGTAAACGTTTTATTGCACAAAAACCAGTAATTTTAATTCCCTCGATATTGTTGTGTTAATGTTGGAGCAAATATTATCTTCATCTGCATGAAGCTTAAATATTTTACAAGCCCACATGCATTTTCTAGGTCATACACGCACGTATATGTATGTACATCACCAGTGAAATATGTTTAAACTATTTAATAATTAAATTCAATAAGATGAAATGTTTGCCAGTGCATGGATTTAACAAATATCGATGGGGCGTTACGAACCCCTTGCTGTGCATGTTTCATATCACCCCTTGGCTACATACGCAACTTGCTAATGTATGTTGCAACACCATATGCCCAAACTCGAGGACCTGTCGATCTACCCCTGATAGCTTCATTCATACCCTTCCTATTATTTCCAAACTACGCAATCCATACACCCACTTGTTTGTTTTCTAATCATCTATTGTACTTTTACGCCTCACATACGCGCCAAAATAATTGATCACTATATCGTAAAATCATTCTTTGGGCCAAAAAATGAAATCACAATTTCCAAAATACATTATTTTCAGCAATAGCTAACATCAGAATAAGCTAACACCAGGAGATAAATATATCTAAATTTGACGGTAATGGTGTGCAATTTTAACACTAGATTGAAAGAATATTTAAGCTAAAGAGTGAAGAGGTTAATTATCAAAATATACAAAGTTGATTCACAAATTTATTTTTATGGGTTATGTACTTATATTTCGACTAGATTGTCATAATCAGAAATGAAGTAGATACTGCAACGTTAGAATTTTACATTACGGATCGAAAGATCTTGTTAAACGTTTTGAAAGATCATATTTATTTGAACCTATTCGATGTTCCACGTAATATTATGGAAAATTCTAATTTAATCTTTTTATAGTCCTGATGATGACTGGAAACTATTAATATTGGCTACCACTAATGTTTTTTGACTATTTAAGCATATAATTTGTTTGTAATTTTGTAATTCTAATGATGACCGGGATATTGGCTGTATAACAATCAATCAATTTGTGTTTTGTAATTATAGGTTATTCTAAATAAAGTTGCATTTTATTCCATCCCTTATGCTGTAGTAATATTAGATAATATATAATGCTCACGACGGCATCAAAAAATGTTTTAGGAAATTAGTACAGCTTATGTTTCAGTCTGTACTGGAGCGGTTGTGTGGAAAATTTGTTGTGTTAAGCTATGCTTCTTTAGCAGCGCGCGAATAATTTAATTAAAATATAAATATGTACAATATGCAGTACATGATATTGCAAAATTTTATTAAATACAAACAGGAACATGGCCACTGGGAGTAGCTGTAAGTGAAAATTTGAGATAACACACAAGCAGAACAGAAAAAAAGCAAAAAAAGCGTTAGCAAGATACATTTTTAGCAATTATAATATAACAAATAAGCGCGGCGCGCTTCATTAAAAAAACTGCATGGTGTAGTTCCCCCAAGTATTAATTAAAAATGTGGAATAAGGTAATTTGTTAGAATACAGGAGATTAAGTTTGTTTAACGATGCGAGATAAACGCAATTCTACATAGGCAGAGAGTTTAAATTGCGTTAGGCCAAGTGCTGAAAGCCTGTGATTTAATTTTAATAAAAATTATCTCCCTTCTCTCTTAAATTACCCGTCTTAATGTAATTTGCTTAACGAACGTAGTAGCTAACCGAAATTCCCAGAGCTTTACAAGCCGTGTCACTCATCCGCTGAAAACACCGAAACTTTTGTACAAGCGCTTAAATAATCTATGAAACGCACTAATTCGACGATGCCACGCCGAAAAAACATCAGGCGCGATTTGAATAAAATCGTCATCTATCAATAGAATATGCGTTCCATATTGGATTTGCAGCTTCTGATAAAAACGTCGCAGCCTTAGTCGGGTGAATTGATTCCAAACGCACATGCATAAGTAATGTGTGTATGTAATGCGATATTCATTAATCATGTATCCTACCACTTCCCAAAGGATATTGTAAGGTAATTTCTTATTTTTCTCATATATCATGTGAAAGTCCTGACACTTGTCAGAAAGACCAAACAAACTCTAGATTACGATCCGGGGCCGCCGCCGTTGCAATTTCAAATGCCAATTATGTATTCGTGCCACATAAGCAATTCTAAGCCAGCCACGAGAAATATGAGGAATTTGAAATTCTCCGTCACTCAGTGTGACGTGAGAAACAATGTCAATGGCGCGCCGGTTTGCGCTCTGCATCCGCTTCTTTTAAGCGATGGCGGTGTATGGCGGCGGTGGCGAGGAGGCAGCAGCAAAGAGGCGCGGTGTGGTGGTGGCGGTGGAACTAGGCAGCCTCCACAACTCGATCACAGGAAAAATAATTCCCCTGATACATCTCGAACTTTAAATTACACATGAAATATTAAAATCTCATATGGACGTGTACTCTTCGCGCCGTTGTTATATTATCACATTCGCCGACTTAGCGTGAGCGCGCGCGCGCCTGTACGTAATATTTAAACTCTCATCTAACGCATAGATTCCGCTTTACGATTGTCGTTATGCATATAGGTGGAATTAGAATGTTGGGTCGTGTGTAGTTACCACTAACGTCGTGTTGCTGACGTCTCGTCTACTACATTAGTCAGGAGATTATAACAAATTCAAATGTAACGGTCGTCCTGCTGCTTTGAGACTCTAACTATATGCAAGGTTAATACTGTTCTCATCTCCAATTTGTTACTTCAAAAAGTTACTTTAACTTTAGGCTAGATGACGCATCAAACATTCATTTGCTTCTCCTACTAGCCGGATAGACACTTTTCATCCGACGGTTTAAACATTTAAACTACATTTTACATCCACTTAAAAGTTGGGTGGAAATCTGCGCGCACGAAAAACAATTGGAAAGTTTTTTATTTTAAATGGAAAAATTGCTTGATAAAAGAGGGATTCTATTTCGTGCTGGTGGTGCTGGTGCTTGATATGAAAGTGGGTGGTGGATTTTTCTGGGTTTGCTAATGAATTTAGGCCCCCCGGCCCGCAGCATCCAACTAGATTGCCTCTCGTTGCACTGGAATTAGTCCTGGCCCCATACTACCATCTCCTGGGAGCAAAGTTGCGTCGTTGACAATTTGAAAGTTATTTTAACATTCATATAGGTATATATGTATGCCGGCCCTTAATTTATATGTATATTTATTAGAATGTGCATATCTTGCCATATAATGTCCGCCGAAAGAGCTCGCACATTCAACAAAAATGTGATTTATTCACAACTCCTGGAGAGGCCATTTATATTACGTAGTATATATAGTAGTATATTGTGACCCGTGTTGATTTGCGCAAAAAAACTTTTCAGATTAAAATTTGAGTTTAATAAAGCCATGTGTTTCAGTTAGGTGGAGATTGAGTTTTGTTCGAATGCAGAATGTCTTTTCTCTCCAAGGGGATCGCGTTAATTATGAGGAACAAGTCCGGTCAGTCAAATCCCCTAGCTATCACGTTTGGTCGCGTTCATTTTCCCGTCATATCTGCAACGGCGCGGCGCGGCGGTCTAACTTTGAGGCTGCAAACTCTTCGCCGATGTTTGCATATCTGGAAAGTGCGACTATTAAGCTCAAACATGCACATCCACGATGTCGAAGCGCTTTTGTTCCCCGGGCTGCGATAAAACTTTTTCTAAGAAGCAAAACTGTCATCAGAGCGACGTGTATAACAATGTGTTGCATTGTCGTGCTGAGGGCAGACAACTCGCCATCCACCATTTGTATTATAATATTTATTATTTGTGTTTCCCGTATGAATGCAGTAATGTCCCTTTAGCCTCATAACGCCTCCCGACTCGTACTCTCTCATAGAAATGTTATTTTATTTAACTCTCAAAACAGAGTCCCTTGTCTCCTCTTTCTCAAACTCGCGGAATGGTTCTTTCTCGCATCTTTTATGACAACAGAAGTGTTTAAAATTACCTCCGCTGAGACGGTCATATCATTTAATTTTCATAGTATTCTTTCCTGCCGTTAAGTTGCCAGCGTGTGCGCGGGGAATTAAAATATAATGCTTCATAACTATATTACGACTATAGCTCAAATCTCCTCCGCTTACTTGAACATAAGGTCCATGCATTATTCATATGTGTGTGCGTTTTATAAACGTCTTAGTTAACTTATGTCCCACTTACAAATAAACCACAATACCTACAACATTATTTCATTGTTTTTTTATTACCTACTGCTATTATTTTATCTATTCCATCTAATTCATCATTTTTTTTATATTTTAATTTCGTATTTGCACATTAGCTACTACGGCTACTAACTACTACTACTACCTATTAATTATATATTTTCCCACCTTACATTGTTAGTCTATTTCACTATCATTAATATGTTTTTGTTATATATTGGGTGTTTAATAGATATAAATCGTATTATTTATTCATAAATTGCATTAATTGTGTAATGAAAGAAAACAGTATCAAATTATAATATATTAAGTTATTTTGCATGTAATTTATTTAAAATTACAATTTCTTCTTCAGTAATGCAGCTGTTGTGGCAAAGTGTATTTGTGTGGATGAGTGTGTGGTGGTTAAGCTTGTTTATAATATTATTACAGTTATGGATTTGAGTTTTGATGTAATTAGATTCGCATTTGATAAAAAAAGTTGGTTGTAATATTAAAAGTTGTCGCGCTTACACATTTGATTTAATAAGCAAAAGGCGTCCAACTCAATTTTATTGTCTATATAATATCTCACGGGGCAGGAAAAAGTTTTTCTTTTGTACAGAGCGAGCTAATATGAGAAAATTAAGTTTTCTTAAAACTGCGTTGGGGTTTGGCTGTTTACTTTACAACTGGAACAATAAGGCTCAACATTTTTTCCCTTCTTTGCCGCTTCCACACACATATACACACTTACACAATTTGCCTTCTGTTCTTAAATTTAATTAAAGAAAGTATAAGAATGGAACAAATAATGCATAACATTTTAAATGAGCGTTGGAAAAATCTAATCTCGGTATGGTCCTTTCAAGATGTTTCGTACATGCAATTTCGGCGCGCTGTGAACAACGCGCGCGAATTCTTTGTACTCACAACAATGTACCAGCCCCTTATCAGTTTTTCCCCAATTATTATGATTCCATCCGTTACCGCTGCAAACACTCTTGCAAAAATAATCGCCGTTGACGGTTGTCTCAACAAAAGGATTATTCAAAATTATTAGCACAATCCCAGCCTGACGTCGCTCGCTCAACACAATCTTCCACGTGTACTCGGGAATCGGCAGTTTCTTATCTGATTGAAGATACATTTCTTGCATTGTGCCATTCGCATGTGGCAGTTTGAGTACACCGTAAGTGCCAGTTACAATTAGAAGATCTTCCTTTAAAGTTCCAGCATGCTTGCGTAGCATCGATTCGAGCTTCTGCCAATTGCCGCCGTTGATTTGTTGCCACTGCGGACAGGCGTTTATGTAGTAATACGTTGTATATTGCCAGGGCGCGAGAATGAAATCAGCGTCGGGCGCTAAATGGCCTCGAGATATGTATGACTTTTTGGTGATGTAACGCTCTGCCAGCGCCGATGAGCCGAGCAGTCTGGCAAATGTTGACTTTTGATAAACGCGCTTGTAAACGACAGCAGCGGCGATCCGTGTGCCAGTGCCCTGCGTGCTAAAGCTCGGCCGAAACGATGATCGCGATGCGTCTATTGAAATTGCAACGTATATATTACTTGTAATAGGGTGCGGATATTAGGTGCGCAACTTACTGTTGATGGCCTCGCCGTATATCATGTGTTTGGCGTATAGTGTTGATCCCTTATCACCATTGTAGCAAATTTCA
>JARJDW010001136.1:0-19802 GCA_030264715.1 Adinopsis sp. GC000173
GAATCTTGTGCATCTCATCAAGCTTTCGCTCTGTCTTGATGTCTTTCAATCATCGATATTATCCCGACCGTTGCCTTTCATCTTTTACGCAACATGTGCGACTCGTCACCCCAAAAACGCACACACACCCTTTACGTATAAACGTCAAATTATCCATGCACTATTACAAATTCGAATTCGCCGGAACAGGGATGTGTGTTTGAGGGAAACTTCCAACTGCAGTAATTCATTCATCAACTTTTCCATGAAAGTTGCCAGTATTTTAAACAAATAAGTACCATCGTACAGATTACAGATTTTGTGTTAAAACCAAATAGTTGACACAAAAAATATTAATGAAAATTAATAATGTTAGTAAAAAAGGACAGATTACTTAATTTTTTTTGAGTTTTTTATGCTATTACATTTCAAAGTTTGCTACCAATCAAGATAAGTACAATTCTTTTTGTAAAACTTTTTAAAAAATATTCAAAAATGTTTTTCAAAATAATATTTGAATGATTCATTATGTTATTAAAATACTTCTATTTACAGGAAAAATAACAAAATTTATTTATTAGTTAGTTGATGTCATTTCCAATAAGAAAATAACAACGCTTCGACAAGTCAGCGAGAAAAAAACATTTTCAGAATGTGAGCTCCTGAGAGAAGAGTGCAGTGTGCGCCGCCGCTGCCCCCGATATGCCATCGTTCACTTATGCGAATTTCTAAGCGACAGAGTTCCGCCTTTTAGAGTTATTGAAAAGCGCGATCGCATATCTCGGGTTGATAGTAAAATAGGCGTCTGTCCGGGGCTCGGTTAAACTCCGGTGGGACGTTCATGTCATATTTTACTTGGACACTTAAAGCGCCTTATTTTACTGCATCTTCAATATCTAATGTTACAACTGCACATACCTACGTGAAATGGATTAAATATGCGCCAGCGATGCGCGCCAAACATGCAACAAACACGCGCTAATCGCAATAAACAGCAATACAATTGCTTTTAACTAAAACATCAATCGTAAATTAATAATTAGATACCTAATTGTGAGTAAGCAAATGTTTAATGGTATTGTTTTTCTTTGCCTATTACTGCTTCATCCGGTTATACTATTTACGATTAGAAAACGTGTAAATTAGTTGATTTAGACTATTAAAAATTAAAGCTTTTAAATTAATAATTTATTGTATGATTGTGAAATATAGTACCGATGGAGATGTGAAGGCAATGATCGTCGGTTCCTTTGTTATAATGAATTTTTTGTCATCATATGATTAACATATCTGCAAATAGACATTTTTAAACAAAGTAACAGCAAAAGTTAATACAAAAATATTTTGGAAAGAAAAATAACAAACGTCGAAAAATACATATTAGCAAATATTAACAAAAGAAACTAACGATCTTTGATTTCACACCTCCCTCTGCACCATATTTCACAATCTTAGAACTAACAAGTTCGTACAATATCTAAATATATTGCAAATGTTTTCAATTTCTTATCTAAAATTCATAATAGTTTGTAAAGTTTATTAAAAATTAGTTGACTGATTATAAGAAGAACAATTTTTGCAAAACAATGTAATTTTAGAAAAAATTTCAATTAAACTGGCCAAATCTCCATGATGTCATAGACGCATAGTAGATAAAGTTAGTGCTACATGTAATAAAAATTTAGTAATGTTGATGGATTGAAAATCATCCAATCATGCAAAAATTGAAAAATTGCACAAATTGCAGCAAATTGCATGTGGCGTGGTGGCGCTTTACACTTAATTTAATTAATAAAAACGGCGAAACAATCGCTCGAAATAATATGCAAAACCGGCAGAAATGAATAATGAATGCGTAATATAATAAAAGTCAGATAATGCATTAAACTTGATGCGCGCATCGCTTCATTACACTAAATTATTTTTATAGACTTGTTAAGCAGCATAACGAATGAATGTTGAACACACACGCGGCATGTCACCGTATGCAAATCGTCCCGCGTTTATCATTCGCGTGCGCCCGCACATTTTTACAACTTGCCACCCCCGAAAAAAAAACAGCCACATAGCGAGGAAAAGAATAAATGAGTACGCGACGCGACGGGCACTTAATCGCCATTCCATCGCATGCCGCTAAGCTTTTCAACTGGATCGATTAGGAGACAGATTATAAATATGATATAGATACTGTTATCAATATTTTAAGGGTGTATTAAATATATTTAGTTGTATTTATCTACTATAACTATCTTGTGTCGGAATAACTAGTTAGTTTGATAATTCGACTCTTCATTAGTTCGTCATTTTGTTAGTTCGTCACCCAATACCTAAGATCTATCAGTGTATCAATTCTTGAATCCTAGATTTAGATGCTTTTAGTGTTAGATCATCAGTTTATCAGATCATTTTATTGTCAGTGCATCAATTTGCCAAATCTGCAATTGAAAATAAAGACTACAAATACAGAATTGCAGAAATGAAATTGTTAACTTCTTCATCATATTCTTGCCTTTAATAAAATTTAAATTTAATTCATATATAAACTTCTTCTCTATTTGACTAGTAAAAAATATGAAGCATTACAAGGAAATCGCTCCAAACACATCCAATAGGCAAGAGAACAAAAAAACGCTCGCACAAATATTTATGATTTTCATATCTATGCAAGCAATGCGTATAATCGCCACCACATATGCACCATTTTACACCCCTCCGATAAGGAAAAAAACAGGAACACAGCGAGCACTTAATCGCAATGCGATCGAAAGTTTTTCGGCTGCGATCGATTAAGATTCAGATTGGGAGCGTGCGAGCAACGGAATGGGATGTAAAGTCTGGTCATGTTTTTATAATGTTGCAATCAGGTTGATGGGAAAGCGAGTGGGCCGCCGGCTGGCTGATGTGTGTCGAGATTTTTTCTCGATGATTGCTCGGTGAGAGCGCATTTTTCAATTTGCAGCTTTGCGCCAAGCGGTTGCAGCGGCATGTGTGGGTGGTGTTTATGTCCTGTTCGAAAAACGATTAGATAAGTGGAATTGTCTTGTTCGTATGATATTCTTTACAATGCACATATTATTTGCAATGCATAAATAATGACTTAAAGATGGGTAAATTATAAAGAATGTTTTAAAAATACCCTAAATGTGAAATTAAAAAGCAACAGGATAAGCGATTGTAATCATTCTTTTTTCATAATTTTAGTTATTTATTTATTTACTTAATTTGCAAAAGAAGTCAAAAATATTGTAATAATTAACGAAATCTAGAAAGTATTTTGTTATTTTTGATCTGATTACATCAAAATGTTATAAATATGTTAGTAAGTTATTTAAATTTACATTTTTTGCGTTGTTTGATTAATTTTTATTTATCAGTGTAATATAGACCTGAAACAACAACTTTGTAATATTTCTGTCTAGATTGTATTTTAAAGTGATTACTGCTAAAAATGCCAAAATGTGATAAAAAGAAACTTTGTAACTTTTTGAAGACGTTAATATTTACATCTTAACTACCAAACTATCCAAGCGTTTTTGCTTATTACGTAGCTATTTTTTGCTGGGATCGTACGATCGTATCGTAAATTAATTACCTACACCGCTATGGACAAACGCATGTTGCTTTTACTAATTTCACACCTGGTGTCTGGCAAAAAATTGATAATGTTAATTTTTAATTGATAGTGAACGATTTGCTAATTATGGTGAAGGTGCCCGGACAAAAACTTCAGCCAGACAAATACTAATTTATATTTTACCTCAATTTCTACTTAAATCGCACAGAATTATCAAAATTTTATTAAAAATTCTAAAAAAACAAATTATCACAATATACGTTTTAATCATAAATAACCTTACCTTGGATGTAAATGACCATAATTAATACTATATTAAAATTTTATCACAAAAACGCGTCCAATTACTAAAAATGTTAACAAATACTAATTAAATTAATAAAAAACAAGTAGATATTTTACGTAATTAATTAACTAACCGTCTCTAGAGTGGCAATAAAACGCCAAAAAATAAATTTCCGTTGAATTAATCTCAACTGCCACATAAAAAATTCTACCAAATCCATTTAGTTAGTACATAAATACTATATTTAAAATGCTTATTTAAATTGCAAGAATTATTCTATTATCTACCTCTATTAAAATGTATAAATAATTGCACAAGGTAAATTTTAGTTATTATTATGAAAGAGTTTTTAATTGTTTATCATTCATAAATACATATAACAATTAATGTCTAATTATAAAAGCGATTCCAAGTGCAATCAATATCGTACTACTAATAGCATGTCGTATCGTCGCATAAAAATAATTAATTTAGCCATTTTTAATGTGTTTATGTGGCGAAATCGATCGCCGCCGCTTTAAAGCGCAAATAAAGCGTATGGTGAACGGTTGTAAAGTTTGTAAGCCATCTAATGCAGCCTGATTTAGTTCTCGACCTTTGCCGCGTTGGTGTGCTCCGATGCTTTATCGCGTTCAATTTATGCAATGGCTGGATGCAATTTGCAGAGAATGTACATGGTAGAATTCCCATTTATCAGAAGCTGTTTATGAAGCCAGTTAGCTCTGGGAGAGGAGGTATTCGAACTCACTCCACCATCGGCCCGACGCTAAACACTAAATTCAGTGGCGCCACAAAAAGCGATTCCAGCGTTATTAATAAATAGGCAAATTATCATGCATTATGTTCAAAAATTAGTAAAAATAGAAAATATTTAATAATATAGAACATGCTGTGATGAAGACACCTACTTATCCTTTGTTCGAGCATAAATCTAATTTTATTCCAATCATCTAGGCTACAGATAATACTCAGACTTTGTTTAAATACATTATTAAAAGTTCCCTTAGATAATATTTAAATTATCACAAAATCTGACTAAATTTCCTAATGATTTCATATTAAAAAACTTTTCTCGAGATAAATTCCATTTTATTTTTAAAATATAAATCATTTTTTAATGCCAGATAGGTAGATAAAGTTCCCCTTTTTATCAACAAACGGTACAGAATGAATTATAATAATAATCTAACGACTCTAGCGGTAAAACTCAAAATATCATTTCTTAAAAACTAATAATCACTACCAACTAAAACTAAAAAAAAATCATATTGCTATAAAAATATAAAATACGAGAAGTATACTAAGTAAAAACCCATTAATTATTATTGTACTGAAGTTTCTATTTTAAAGCAAAAAAAGACAATATTGGAAAGAAATAAAATTAATTTGGTTTGTGACGAAGTACTGCAGCAATGAGTCGAAACCATCCCTACGCCAATGGTTCGGAGCGCCAGAGTTCGGTTCGCTCTCGCTGCGAGTGATTAACTACACTTCCGCCGAGGCAGAGTGTGAAATCAGTCCGCCAAATTAAATCCGGCCTCAGATTATTACATACCTCAGTGACTGTTCATAAATATCTGCGCCGGCCGAGCCACCCACCCCAAAAACGCCCGAATGAAAAATGAGCAGCGGGTCGTTGGGCGTTGGGGGGCCCGCCGCATTCCCAAGCCCTGGGTCGAAATTAAAATGATTGGGTTTGGCGCGCATTCAGCAAACTAATCGGCGTAATGAACGGAATCAATCGTAACCTGAAACCAATCAGTTAATAATTCCGTTTCGACAGAGCGGAGCGCAAACAACAAGCCGGACGGACGGCGGCCGACGCGTGATGCGCGCTTTGTTTTATTAGTGTAAGGTGGCTGGGCTAATGAAATGGCAATCTATTAATGGAGTTAATGCGTTATATGAGCGTTTGTATTTACAATTCTCATCAAGAATAAGTTTTTTATGTATAGTTTGAAAACACAATAAAAATCTAAAAAATTGCATTAATGGATTTTTTTTTAAATGCGATTTATTAAGAAATCCGGCAATAAACAAATTTGACATTGAAATTTTAACTTACATAACTTAATTATTACGATTCTAGACTTATGGGAAGTTTATTCCATTCCGTACATATAATACCCAACAAGCTTTGTCAATTCCGCTGGGAGTAAATATGTACTACCCATCTCTCAAAATAAGGGTCCAATTTTAGATTTCTAGACAATTTCTTTAGTATTTAAATTCAGTACGAAAAACTCAGTGTAATCGCTGCCTTATAATTCTTGTAAAATATGGATTGTTCAGTCTATAAGGATATTGTTTTAAGTAGGCTTCGCATTTAGTACTGTGCAAACAGATCAGTAGGCTTTGCCTAGGAATACCTAAGCAACGTGTTGTTGAGGTTGAGACGTTGGCAAAACATACAGTCTGCAGCTTTTGAGTGAAACACACGTCAATCTTCAAATAGATATTTTCAATTTTTCATAGTTTTTTGCATAGTTTCAATTAAGTCATTAAAGTTTAAGTTTATCAAATGTAGGATTAACAATCTTTACATTTGTTGTTAATAAATTCATAGTTTAGTATTATAAAATAAGACAATCATTTACTAAAACCAGCATTGCAGTTCCCTATACAAAACATTGATATTGTGATTTGAACCCCCAGACAATTTATTTAAGAGTATTTCTCATTACTGTCGGCTTGGTCAGCAATGCGGAATATTATAATTTTCGTCCAAATGCCTCAACAATAGTCAACGATTATGTTGGCTAATAAATTATTCCTGTTTTGTTTCTTATTTTAAAAATTTGCATTTTCACAAAACAAAAATCCATGGAAAACATATCAAAATATTAATTTCTTCTTTTCTATTTATTAATTCATTCATGAAAAAATACTCGGAGGCTGAAAATGTCACAAAAATGCAAAATTTTCATATGTCAAACCCTTTTTACACAACTTTGAAGTTAAAAATGTACTTTTCATTAACTACAACGCCGCAGCGCACACATTGTTTAAGCTCAAAGAGTGAGTTCCTAGATGAAACATTTTGATCCATCCGCTGATTAAAATTTAAAAACACAGTGCGCTAATTAACAAATCGCACCAAATGACAAATTACCTGGTATTCATGTCATGGGGCTATGACACCTGTGGGGAGCGCTAAAGGGTTAGGCCACCGCCACCGCCGGTGGCACCGGATGTCGGTCTCTTATGAGACCGACAACGCAAACCATCCATACCAACGCGCTTGCCAACCCCTTTATTACCCAATCAATTAAATGCATAAGCCATGTGATTTTTGCAATGCCGCCATTTGTGCGCTAGCTAGCTAGTCTTGCGGTTGCGATTTTTCCGTGCGAAAAGTGCTCCCGCTGTGCTCTGATAGTCGTCGACTCGAATTTAATCAGTTGGTAAAGCATGTGGAGTGTGCGGATGATAACACTGTCATTGTGAAAGAACGATAGCACCTGCGGGATATTCATGCGCTCCCCGTAGAAATATATTAAATTTATTCGACTATTTCGAGCGATAATATGTTTTCTATTCTAATATCGCTTTTTTATGTAATCACAAAATGTATGTGTACGAACATTAGTCTACATACCCTGCAAAATTGCAAAATACATAAAAACGTTGTTCAAGGATGCATGATCGTAATCATGGAATATTTTTTTATTAAATTATAATTAATATATATGTAATAACATTCATATTCGCATGCATAAAATGCAACACATAAAATATGACACAATTACTTAATGAGAGTATTGAAATTTCATAATCAAATCGCTAATGTTCCATTAACTTAACAACATTTTAAAATTTTTCGATTTCATAATAAATTTAATTAAGGCATTAGTTAATTCTCCCATTAGTGAGGTTGCCAATGCTGTATTCCTAAATATTCCTGACATTTCGACCAAAAAACAAGGTTGGCAATGCTCTATTTTTAAATGTTCCTGACATTTTCACTAAAAAACAAGATTGGCAATACTATATACAATTGTTTTTATTAGACTACTAGTGTTGCCAACAGAATTGGCAAATAATTGTCCAACCAAATTGGAAACCAACCAAATTTTTAATATTTTACTCTTTTCTGTGAGTTTGACAATTATTTGTTATTATGACCTAACCTCGATACTATTTGAGATGCGATCGTGCATTTAGTAACTTTTGCTTGGCATTGTTCTTTGATTTGATTTGTTGTTAATCAGTCAATCAGATTAATTGCCGGCACGGAGCAGCAGCAACAACTTAGCGTTTTATATAATAAGATATCAAATGACACCAATCCTTCCATTAAAATTCGATATTGTGTCATTTACTTTAATAGAGAATTAAATTTTAAAAGAGCATTAAATATGATTATGAAATCGGACCTTCATTTTTTTATTCAAAAATGATTTTGGGCATATTTTTGGCAAAACCTTTTTAAGAAACAACAACATATTAGCCTTTTTAACAATTTTTTAATTATTTTTTTTATTTTACATTATTAACTCTTTCTTTAAAAATAATAATTATTTAACTTTCAAATAAATCTTAGCGAGCTTGCAGGAATTTTTACAAAAAAAGCTTTGTATTTAACTTTGCGCTTGATCATCTTTTGAAAGATTTATAAAAATTATTTTTTAATTGATAAAGTTTCGCGTAGTTTTATACGGAATTAATAAATATTAATCGTTAACGCTGCAACAATTTATTTAAACTTTGTAATATAAATAAAACACCTACATCTAGGTAGGTATTATTAATCACAACGGAATAAAAAATTTAAAAAAATGTCGATTAAACGCATTGACTAAAACGCAAAATTCCGCTGTGTTTTCGTAAATATTATAGTAATCGTCAGCTTTGCAATAATTTACTTAAAGTTTAAAATATAAAGAAAACACCTAAATCTAGCTAGGTATTATTAATCACAACGGGATAAAACAAGCAAGTGTCGCATTAAACGCATTGATCGAAGGCATATTGGATATAAAACGCAAAATTCCGCCCTGTTTTCGTAAATAATAATCGTCAGCGTTACAACTTTTTATTTAAACTTTGAAACATAAATAAAACATCTACATCTCTAGGTATTTTTAACCATAACAGGATAGAAAAAAACAAATGTCGCATTAAACGCATTAATCGAACGCATCATTTGATATAAAAACCCAAAATTCCGCAGTGTTTTCGCAAAAGCGGAAGTATATGCAAGGTGCCGCCGTTGCCAACGTCCATCCGGCCACCCCAAAAGCGCCGCACACATCACACATCGCCCGCGCTTCGGCCGAAGGGCGTTGTGCAAACACAGCGTCGCAGCAGCAGCGTGTGGGGTCGCACCCCGCACTACATAATTAACCTTTTTATTACGCAACCCTTCAGGAAGAAGAAATAATAATCCGGGAAAAGGTTGTGTGTGTCGGTGTATGTGAGTGCTGTAATTGTTTATACGGGGCGAGCGCGCGCTAATTTAATGAAAGCCATTCGCCGCCTTTTATCGTTTTATTCTAATTTCCCGATGCTGCTCAAAAGTGTTATTATTCTACGCTCGGTTATTATGATTACAATAATTATTATATATTCTATAATTGCTAGAAAATACACACACACACATACAGACACACAACACTAGACTCGGACCGTTTCACTGCCGCCCCCTTATCGTCCTTACGTAAATTCCGCGCTGTTTGCATTTCACTCAAATTTATATTTCATAAACAATTAGTTATTGTTTAGTTTATGGACGAATTAAACGCATTTAAAATCAAACAACAACTCAATGAACATTAGTTTTCTGCTTCAAGTAAATTCACATTTAGCCAAAAGTACACTTAAAATACTAATTGTAGCATCAATAGAGTATTGAATAATTTAATCAAAAACAGTAAAACTGTTGAGAAAACACATTTTTTGTAAAATATGCCTTTTCCAATCAGGCGTATTAAAAAGGGAACCAGATAAACAGCCTTAATAGCTTCAAACTTACTTTTAAATTTATGTAGACACGTTAATGTATTAACAATGATAAGAAATAGCAGCTCAATATTGTAGAAACTTTATCTATGGTTTTTATCTTCCACTACTTAATTCTGAGGACTTGAAACACTGTCTCGTGCTATAAACTATCACTTTTTGTACTTGTTGTATAACTGTTAGGACTTCATCAATTGTAAAAAAGCTAATAACACAAATATCGAATAAGTACTATAGTCAAAGATTTAAAAAAGCTGTATTAAACAAAATAATTAATATTTTTTCATTAGTGCTCATGTATTTTAAACTGTACCAATTGTAAAAAAGACATAGAAAATAATTTGTTAGTTCAAATCTTCAAAGTTCTAGGAAAAAGTTCAACATTTTCAACGATTTATAAAAAATATTTATCTCTAAATGTTGAATAAACATTAAACAAATCTAGTAAACAAATATAAAGTACAATAATAAATAAAATCAATCATTTCTTAAATAATTTTTTTTTTATATTTCTTTTGAGATTTAAAATAATAGAATCCCACTGTAATTTTTAATCAAAATTGTGAATTTATAACAAATGGGGTTGAAAATTAGTCGCAATTCCTTCAATGGTGTAAATGTAAATTCAGAGCGATTGAAATGCGCGCACACACAAATAAAATTGCAGCGCACTAACAGTTAAGATGTTATACATATTGATAGATCAATTGGATTCGAAGCGATTACGCGATAAAGACGCTCCATGGGGAATGTGGGGTGTCTTGCTCGAGGGTGATGTACGCGCACGGACCTCCGCATTCGCCACCCTCATCAATTGAAATCTATTGCCGGTGCGCACACTACTATACCAACCAAACCAACTGCATCCAATCGAACAACGAGCCGAATAAGAAGAAGAAAAATAAGCCGAAAGTGTTTTGTCGCTCGCGTGCCGCGACGACAGCCGGCGATTTGTCAATGGCGCGGGCAAGATTGGCAGCCGACGCCAATATAAGTTCGGCTCGAGTTAATATATAAGAGATTCTGAACGATTGCCGGCGATTTTTTTGCTGTCCGCCGCGTCAGGCGCCGAATTGACTTTTAAGTAGGCTACGACGACAAGCGAAACGAAGCGCATTTAATGAATGCCATGAAAAACGCATTGCGCCTTTAATTATTCAAACATGTCACCGTTCTGATTAACATTCATAGATTTTCTACTCAAAAATTTATTAATTTAATTAATTTTACAATTTTACTAATCAATTTGTGCGAATTTCTTCCCATTTTTCTTTGACATTTGGCATTTCCCATTAAATTATTAATAATAATATATAACTGCATCATTATTTAATGAAAATCGGGAAGAACTGCGTTTTTTCGTTTTTCAAATAATTTTAATGAAAATCTTTAAAAATTTTAATGAAAAATGCCGAAAATCAATAAAAAATCAATGAACAAAATCACAAAATTAAATATTCCACTAAATTTATTTAAATGTAGAGTAAAAGAATTAGTTATTTAATAATTTTATCTGAAAAGTCAATCCATGCATGCGTCACACGAGATTCATTCCACGACGCAACAAGCCGGCTTTTGTTGCCGAAACATCTCTTCTCGCTAATTTTTAAATCCAGCACCGCCTCGCCTCGCAACAGCAACAAAACACCGCTGCTATGCATATGTAAAACTCGGCATAGATTAGCCGTGCGGCAATTAGCCGCCTCGTAAAGAATTAATCAGCAGCAACGCGCTGGAAATCATGTAGCGTAAGTGGCGCTAACGCTCCGGACCACCCGTCCGGCGCGCCAAACGACCATACGGCAGCACGGCCGACTATCGGCTCGCCGACGGATCGCGCGCATCTCGCCCTCGAACAACGACGGCGGGGGCAATTAGCAAAGGAGAAACGAAAGCGCTCCCTCGCCGGCGCGCACACTACACTTCACGCTTTATTTAATTTTATTTTATTTTCGGAGAATGTTTGCGAATACGTACGCCCGAGCATTAATACACATAATTATTTTATGCATCTTTTACGATTTAGATGTTATATTTTTAATCGTAATGGTGTGTATTGTATGAGGATGGGGTAACGTTCTGCCACATTTCATCTAATTTATGCGTTTGCTTAATTTTTTGGTTAATTAAATGGACAGCCGAATTTAATAATTAGTTTACTTAATTGCATAATACGGATCTACTTAGTATTATGCATATAATTACAAAATTAAGCATTACCGTGTATCATATATTGTTTTCTGGGCATGCTTTTTGATAAATTTTACAAGCAAAAGCAAACAAAACATATATACAGTTACAACTATAAACCAACTACCCGACCCACGTAAAAATAGTGCAAAATTAGCATAAAATTGTTTAATTTGTAGGAATGAATGCGAAAAATGTTGAAGCTTTACATTTATTTATCCAACAAATTATACATTTTTTGACCGATTTTTGTGTGTATTTCATTAAAATTTCTCAAAGTTATGCATTTTCTAACAACATTTCAAGAAATATTAAGAAAGTGTATAACAGAGAAGTAAAAGAATTATCATTTCTTAAGTGATTTTCTTGCGTTTTCCACAAAATATCCTAAATTTCTGAAATGTTCAATTTAAATTTTGGTCCACAATATGAAAAATATTGCCTCTTTAATAAATAAAGTTAAATATGAAATAAACGCCTCGGACATTTTATGTAAAATTGAATATGTACATATTTTATCAAAAACATTTGCATTTGTAAAATTCCCAACACATTTTTACAAAACAAATTCATAAAGTCCCATCATTTAATTATTTACACAATTTATATAGCTTTTTAATCATCGCCCTAGATATGCCACACTCCTTTCATTTAATTAAAAAAAACTTAAACTATTTATTAATTTAATTCCAACCGTCACATATCGCCGCAAAATCGTCATGCGAAACCTCCATATTTTAAATGCCCGCGCGCACACAATTAATAATATTAAAATCGTCGCGCGCGCGCGCTTAAAATAACACACATTCGATGTGCGCGCAATTAGTTTTCCATTCGGGCGCGCATGAAAATTGCATGCGAACGCTTTCCATATAAAATAGAAATACACGTTCGAAATCTAGGATGGTGATCGCCGGGCCAATACTCACGGGTGCCGTTGCTGCAAACCGGTTTAGGGGGCCGGCGGATGCCCACGAGTATACGTGCACGGTTTAATTGAATTTTTGACTACCAACCGCCCGCGCCGTAAAATATTCAACCGTGGGACGCAAACCAAAGACGGCGGTGGCGAAAAATTGCCCGGCGCAATGGTAATGCGACAATCAATTGCTTTCAACTCTATAGATGCGATGTGAATATGTGATTCCCTAGCAATGTGAATGCTGATGAGATGTTGGAGAAAATTGAGATTTTGATGCATCATTTTCGATTATTCACTATACCGATGCGAGTAAACTGCAAAGAACAATAGCTGTTTTTGAATTAAGAGCGCAAAATGTTATTTACACTTGCCTTATACAAAAATTTCTTATTTAGTAAAGTTTACACATTGTTAGCCAACTTTAATTTAGGATTCTGACACAAATACAGGTAATTACGTTGTTATAGAATTGCTATAAGTCTAGAACATTACACATTTCATCTATTTTTAATGCTGTTAGACTCCAAATGTTGTAAAGCAGGAGTGAGTAGTGAGTCGATCGGGATTAATCTTGACAAATACATAACCTCACTTTTTATAGAAATTGCAGAAAAAACACAATAAACGGTTTTATTAATAGATAGTAATATAAAAAAATACTGTCCCTGCTTAAGTCATTTCTAAATGTAATGGATTGGTCTGATTCAGCAAATTGCATTGACTTAGCTATTAGAATCCTCGTTGGATGACTATTGTGTAATTTGACGTTTACTCTAATTGTCAAGTGAAGTAAATTCAAAAAAGCATTTTTCGTATAACGTAAAAAATTACTGATTAATTTGTAAACTCTATAACATTAATGTATGAAAATGGCATCTTACTAACACACTTCAGTACAATTCATAAAGCCTACGCAGTATCAATGACAAAAAAATTTATATCCAATAACAAAAAAAATCATCCAAATTCGGTGGGGTGTTATTCCGATTTCCAATATTCATCCAAAATATTTATATCCAAAAATAGACCATTTTGATAAACGTTTTACATGTTTCATAGCATGTAAAAATACAAATGCATTATTTTTATTACCCCAAGCAAATCATAATAGTCTTATGTTACCCTATCCTCAATAATGTTTGAACACCCCCTATTCTAAATACTATCCAGATGCGGTGAGAGTAATTTTGAATCAGTACCTTGTAATAAAAAGTGTTGATCATGAAATTCTAGCAGACAATCGCAACCATTTTAAAAAATTTCTTGTGGAGGCAGCTATTTGTGTTTTGTTTGTATTCCTGCAGCCCTGTAGAAAAGGCAGTCTTTTATGTGTTCCTTACTGCAACTTATTGCCATTAACACCTACAAATTATGCAATTAATAACAATAATATATAAATTTAGCATCTAAACAAGTTACACCAATATTCAGTTTATCAAAAATCCATTGTCGGCATTCAAATCATATTTACTAACCCCAAATATGTATATCTTTCTGGCTGGAGTTCTAATTTACGAAACACTCATTTAATCAGAAGCGTGCACGAAAAAATGTAAATGTAAATGCGCCCGTCTCTGATCTGCTGACTAATGAATTGCATTAAAATTTATGACCATCGTTGGTGTTTTAAAATGGCTGGAAATGATTAGCATCGAGGCACGTCATATGCGAAGAAGATGAGGTGAGTACGGGTGATAGCGATCGCAGATATATCAAGCCAATCAGGCAAATTAGATATTCAAATTGGGCACAGTAATGGGATTAGCTGAAGCCGTGCATGTCACTCAAAACACCGATTCGCTCTTTGATTACACGCGGTAAATTAGATGGAAAAAATATATGTGTGTGTTTATGTGCGCACGGGCGAAGATGATGGGTTGCTAATCACATATCTTACGCATAATTATGCGTGTGATTAATCACAATTACGCATGGAAAAGTAATGACAAAGTGTACATGTTTTGGTAATAGGCCGTAATGTTATTGGTAGCGAAATTGCTAAATATGCAATTTTTCTCATCAAATCCATTTCATTTCCATTTATAAAGCTTATATCCATAATGTTTATAAAAGGTCACAATTATTGATATTTCTACATGTTACTCAGTAAACTTACCACAAAGATTTCTTAATAAGGGATGTAACTTATCTACACCATTCTAACACGAACGGAAAAGTGTGGAAAACTGCAGTACCGTGCACTCGAGCGGCCGGTTCTGAAAGCTAAAAATAACCTCAAATAAAATTTTCTAGTTTTACCTCAACTTATTAAATTGAATTAGTTTAGAATTAGTATTCAATTTATTGCAAGCAACAACCCATAAATCAAATAATTCAATATAAACCATTTTTTCACACAATAATTCAACTATTTCATATTTTCGAAGTAAATATTTGAAAATAAAAACAAAATTACTCGCATTGGCATTGTACAGACTGTAAGCTGAGACCCCTTTGCTCTCTTCGTTCACTAATTTTTAATTAAAGTAATTAAATTAATTAAAACTTACAAGGGATCAGACCGATCAAACAGAAGCAGATCACTACCACAAATAACGACGAACTTAACCTGTACGCAGCGTAGTGGTGTGTAGAAAAACCTAGAAGTAAAGTATTACAGAAATTTAAATAAAACAAAAATTAAAATTGTGATTAATTACTTTATTACTTTAATGTATACTTGATATTATTAGTATATTTGTATAATTATTTTAAAAATGTTGACATTTAGATATTTTTATAGTTTCCATTATTACCTCTAAATTGAAAAAAATGTTGCGCCATCTATAGAGTAATAGCTCACCTACATTACTTATAGTATCCTATAGAAACAATTGTTGTTGTTATGAACGTTGCCTATACTAAACTAGTATTTAAGTATAATTAATTTAAATATTAATTAAAGTGAGTATTAAATTAATCTTATACGATTTGCACGCTTTATACGAAGTCATAAATTAAAACACATAATAGATGCTCTGTATTCAAACACAATTTATGCAAATTAATTTTGTTAGGTTAGATAGGCATCAAAAATGCTTAATTAAGCGTAAAATATATTATACATATGCATAATGTATTCGTAAATTCATTTTTCGTGTTCAACATTCGCGTATGCGATAACGCTGAAATGGCAGAAAATGTTCGAAAACGAGTTGGTGCGGTTGCTCGACGATGCACGCTACCGCTTGATTTTCTCTATTTAGTCAGCGGCCCTCCATCAGATGCTGTTGCATTATAACAACTAGTGGTAAACTACCGCAAGAATCTTGCCGGTGAACCAGAAGTGGTCTTCACGTTGACGCGAGCGCTACACAACCGCATTCAAGAGCAAGGTCGTGACGAAACCGATCGCTTGTTTTGTGTGTTGCGCGCCTAAATGTTTATTGTTTTTATTGTGCGGATGTGGACGTTGTTGAATTTGTATTGATGATAACAATAGCTTGATAAATTAAAGCATATGTAAGTGCATTTCTTGACGAACTGATCGTTTTAATCGCTTCTTCGTGTTAGAAGCAACAATGTATGATTAATTACAAATGTCAAATTTGAAGGTTATGTGGAATTTGGGGAGCCAACATTTTTGTGTTCCTGCATTGATTTTAATTAAAAACTTGGTGGTGGTCGAATTAACATAATTCTAAGATAAAATATGCAATAACACAATTTATCTGAATCGATTTTGTATACAAAAATATTATTCAAATTTCAATCTACGAAAAAATACTTGATAATAATTAGATTTAAAGTACTGGCAGATTTAATTCGCAGATAAAATTCTTTTTTCAGCTAGAGTAAATTGGATCTGATTGCTGACAATCGTCGTAACTATGCTTTTCACCTTCAATTTTGTAGGAAAACTCGAACAAAACTAACAACTAATCTTAAACTTAATTAAAAATCACTTAGAGCCGAAGTGCTGACAGATTTAACACACCAATTTTAGATAAAGTCCTCTCCAACTCAAGTAGTTTGATTCTGATTTCTTTACAACCATCCAAACGATGCCCTTTCACATCGCACTTGAAACGAGCGCGTTGCACCAAATTGAAACTTGAAGGCGTTTCATATAATGCTGAGCGATTTTTTCCTCGAAGATGATTCACACGAAAACTACGCTACATTTCCTACATTGAAATCGATTCAGTTACATTACGATGCAGTAAGTTATTCAATATGTAATGGAAGTTGCGATCTTCCAGCACGTGGTGAAATTATTATATTTTTGAAAATGAAGATAAATTTCTTCACTCTAAGGTAAAAACACAAGTTGGATCCACAAAGTGGTGGGTAAAAATGTTATGACAGGTCGGAAAACAAAACAACAATACATACAAAGAAAGCCGCTAATCCAGGCTTGGTTTACATTAATAGGGCAATGAAAGGCGAGTTGCTTACATCTTCTTACTCATTCATTAGCTTGTTACCTGAATTTAGCACTTATTTTAATTTCCAGGACTTCCAAGAAGTTAAGCTATTCTCACAAATATGTAAAATTGAAAAGATATCAACTGAAAATGTATGGTTGAACTTAAACATATGTTCTGCGACCCTTACATTTTCATATCTTGGCTCACCAAGAACTGACAAACTAACTATTTTATTAAATTTCTTCACCTTCGTCTAATTTGAAATTGATGACGAAAAGCAGCGATATTTTATTCTATTGTGGATGCTACACTAATTTGCTGAATTCGTGCAATTTTTTGTTGAATGAACGATCCTTTTTTTTTCTTGTTTTCGTATTGTGTGCTCACTCACATATTCCCCTCAATGAAAAAGCTTCTTCTTCATTCTGGCCGCAAAGTTCAACAACCTACTTCAGGCGAAAAAAAACAATGCCTTACAATCGGCGTTTGAATTATCAACAATATAGTATTTTGTGTTTGTTTGAGTGTGTGTGTTCTTCAGCTCGGCTAATTGTCCGTGCGGCATTGTAATTAATCAGACATTAGTTAGTTGTATGTATGCATTAGTATGCAATGGCATTGCTAGATGGACTATTAATCAGATTGTTGCTGGTTGCAGGAGTGGCAGCGGCGTGCACGATCGTTGGGGACACATAGGACGTGCGGCTCGTTGCACGTGGGCTTTGTCTTCCTCGCCGCCCGGATTGACTGAATTCGGACGATTTCCGGAGGCAGCAGGTAAGGATTTTATTGCCATTCTCTCGCTTTTCTGCTTACGGACGCATTCTGATCGAGATTGGACGATGAGTAAATGGATTGTGTTACGCCTCCTCCCATCCTTAAACGGTTCAAATAAATAGTTTATAGTAAGAGAATGTTTTTAGCTTATCAAAAAAAAGGTAAAACATTTTGCTTACATTCTCAATAAAAATTATTGCCTAATGTCAGATTAATGGTTTCAAACCTTTTCTAAGTACGGAACACTGTTGCTGGGAGAGGATTTAGGCGGAACCCTTTTGAAAATTGAAAAGGAATAAGTGTGCTATCAATTATTCAATTAAATGGCCCTATTGCAAGATCTATCGACTTAAAATTAGACATAAGATATCAATTTGTGTTCGAATCTTTCGCCCTATTAAATTTACTTCGTTTTGTAATTTACACTTAGCTCGTAGTTAACGCATGTGTACTCGAAAATTTTGTATTTCAAGCGTAGTTTAGAATCAAAATAGTATTTGACTACACGATGAGTTGCAATTAATTCTACGTCACGAAAGTCGCATCTTCTATTAGAATTTATTGAATGATTATAAAAAAAAAGTTTTAATGCCAATAAAACAGGTAAAATTAGACAACATTTAACTTGCGATTGAGAAACTATAGCTAGTAAAACACTAGCGTTTTGTACCATTGTTTTAGAAAATGTTTGAAATAAAAGCTTTTTGAAATAAATTGAAGACTGAAGGATTCTTAAGGATTTGTCTAGGGAAATCTAGTGGTAGTTTTTTTACTCCAACGCTAGCAATTACAACGCAACACTTCTTGTTCGAAATGTATTTGGCACATTTTTAACACTTTTAGGCATCATTTATCAAACGCTTTTTTGCGACTTTATTTAGGAACGTTCTATATAGAAAGGATGCATTTTAAAACTTTTTTAGTCTATAATTTATTTACTTGTCGTATTTTTATATAGCTGCCTATAGCGTTTTTGTCAAAATTGTAATTTATTTATTTAGCTATAACTGAAGATGAATTTATTTTTATATGAATTTTACATTTGCTATAAAATTGTTTTTATTTCTTGTTCCGTGTTTGAGGTGGAATTATTTAGTCCTCACAACAAAAACATACAATAATAAACACCCGAGAATGTGATAATCGGTTTTCCGGTAGATTAGCCGCTTTAATAATTATGAATTAGACGGCACGAGAGCAAATTGATCAATGAAATTAGCCACGATCGCTAAAAGGGTGCAATTAAATATTAACGTCACATTTCATTAAATCTTGAATATCACTCAAGCAAATCTTATTTAATTTTAGACTAGCCATACTATTATTGAATGTTTAATATATACGATGGTTAAGACCGGGCCACGCCCGATTTGGCGACGCCGGTTTGGCGACGGACGGTTTGGCGACGGACAGTTGGGCGATAGCCGGTTTGGCGACGAACGATTTGGCGATATATTATTTTTTATAATGTATTCTAAAGTTATTTATAATAGTAGAAATGGTTTTTAAATTATTTTTATATATTTTTTCTATTGGGTTGGATGATAACGTCTGCGTATTTATTATCAGATTATTTCTGTTTTTGAATGATGTAAATATCTTTTACATGCCTCCGTCCTTTTTCGCCTTGTTTACATACGTCTCTATCCCCGTCTCGCGGCAGGTAACGGTAAACAAAAAATGCTTAGGCAGTAAGAATCAGGAAGGCAACCTCTAATTTCAAAAGTTTCCACATTAGTTGCA